>ONZH01026155.1:0-243345 GCA_900303285.1 Rhinella marina
GACCTAACTCACACCTGTGAAAGGTGGCTATTTTGACTGCGACCCAGACAAATGTCGCACAGAGATTTTTTTGATCAAGCTATATACGTGACAGGCAGCAAAAGACTTGGTTGTATTAAGTGACGTACAGAAAGTGTCACCTGGACAGAAAATATGGATAGGAGTGAGTGTAATGAACTGTGACACACAGAATGGTTCCACGCAGCTGTGTGAAATGGATTTGTATCACTGAGCTAAAACAACTAAAAAAATATTTTTTTTATGTATTTTTTTTTTAAATATATTTTCTTTTGTAGTTTTGTTTTTTTTTGGAACGTGACGTGCAGAAACTATCGTACACCTAACTCACACCCTGTGAAAGGTGGCTATTTAGACTGTGACCCAGACAAATGTCGCACAGAGATTTTTTTGATCAAGCTATATACGTGACAGGCAGCAAAAGACTTGGTTGTATTAAGTGACGTACAGAAAGTGTCACCTGGACAGAAAATACGGATAGGAGTGAGTGTAATGAACTGTGACACACAGAATGGTTCCACACTGCTGTGTGAAATGGATTTGTATCACTGAGATATAGCATTTAAAAAAAAAGGGGGTTATATATGGCGATAGCTGCACTACTAGTGCCAGCCAGCCAGCGAAGCCAGGAGACAGAAAAAAAATTTCTTGTAGCCCTTAGAAGGGCTGTTGGGTTCTTTGTGGGTGATTCCTGCCTAACAGAGAACTAAATGCAGGCCCTAACACTGTCCCTGAAACGCAGCAGCTCTATCCCTAACGACATCCAGACAGCATCTGAGCCGAGCACCGCGGCCAGTCAGTAGTATATTCCAGGGTCACCTGATCAGGCCAGCCAACCCCTGCTATCGACATGTAAGGGCCCCACGTGATGCTGGGTGTACCGCAGAGTCTCCTGGCTTGTGATTGGCTGAGTTTATAGGCGCCAAAAAAGCACGATGCGGAAGTTGCCATTTCCTCAAGCATGGCGAGATACTCATCCGAGCAGCGAGCACTTACGAGTACCCTAATACTCGAACGAGCACCAAGCTCGGACGAGTATGCTCGCTCATCTCTAAACCTGAAGTCTTCAGAGATAGCAGATCATACTGACAGTACTATATCAGTGTGTATATAAGGAGCAAAGCATCCACACTTTGGCAATCTGCTGGTGGAGGGGGAAACATCACCTAGCCGGACAGAGTTGTGAGCACATGGTAAACTCAAATGTTATCCTGTTTTATATGCCCAAAACTGGTGACAGAAACCCTTTAATTTTTGAAAAACTGCATTAAAGGGGTATTCCCATCTCACAAATGTAGTTTGTATCGTTAGATATAGCCATAACAGTATTATTACTAATAGAATGTATTTATATAAAATGTACCTTTTAGAAGATTTGCCTATTTGTATATCCATAGTCCCACACACATCAGTCAGGCCGTTGCCCTTAGTTACGACCACCGTGGCCATGTAGTAGTGGTGACTGGCTTGCTCTTGTTCAAACCCACTCTGAGGTAACTTCCGTATTGCGTACGCACATTACATGAGCATGCGGAGACATATCTTAGGGTTGTAGCATTTTTGTCTATTCTTCCAAAACGCAGAGAAACGGATCCTGTTCTAAGATCAATTCATCTCTATGGAGCAGGATCCGTTTATAAAGTCTGTGTTTTGTTCGGATCCTGACTATTGCGTTTTGAACTAGTAGCATCTAAAACTCAGATGTGAAAGTACCCTAAGATGTGTCTCCGCATGGTCATGCAATGTGCATTCACAATACAGCAGTTACCTCAGAGCGGGTTTGAACAAGAGCAAGCCGACCGCCACTACTACATGGCCACAGTGGCCGTAACCAGGGGCAAAGGCCTGACTGATGTGTGTGGGACAATGGATATAAAATTGGCAAATCTCCTAAACAGTACATTTTATATAAATACATTCTATTAGTAATAATATTGGTATGGCTATATCTAACTATACAAACTACATTTGTGAGATGGGAATACCCCTTTAAGGCTGAAAACTGTTACCCAACAGAACTCATACCTATACATATAACCAGAGCTTCAATTTACCTTGCAATCCATTTGTCTAGTTCCTGTGTGAGCCTGCAGAACTCTGACAGTATCATGGCTCCTGATCTTCCCTCACAAAACTACAATCCCCAAAATGCCTAGCTTTCTTGCTGTGAGTTTGTGCTTGTTCAGGAGTGTTGATGATTACTGATTGGCTGCCTGATATTCCAGTCCGGTCACGCCCCCTCTACTCAGTAATCAGCAGAACACAGTAACATTTAGCTAGAGAACTGATAGAAACACACTGAGCATGCTCGACCTAACAAAGGCTCAGAACTACAGGTCGATGCCATGGTGATTTATGAGGAATCACAGTGGGTAGCAGATGAAGAAAACTACTATTATAACTACTGAACGTTAAATATGCGAAATTGACATTATATTAGGTAACTATTGATGATGAATTAGTCTAAAACATAAGTTATATTTATGGTAACCGGAATACCCCTTTAAGGACCTGTACATGTACGGCGGAAGTCCAGCCACTAAACATGGCACCCGCTCCCGCATGCAGAGGGCACCATAGCCGCTGGGTTTTTGGTATTTTAAATAGTAGAAACCCGTGGCACATGTATGCGATCAGCCATAAGGTTGATCGCATACATTTTCCCCTTCAGATGCCATGGTCAAATGTGACCACGGCATCTGAGCAGCCTGGAAGCGGAAGCCGCACACTTCTGGTCCGGTAACAACGGTAACAACCTGTTACATTGATGAAAAAGTCTGAAGCCTCAAGCAGACTTCGGAGCCTATTTCAGGCAGATACCAATAAAGGCCACTAGGTGGCATCATTGTATTACTATAGAGCAAGTGAAGTGTCAATGATGGCTATATAGCCATCAAAGAACACTATGGGCAATCTAATGATTGCCAGTTATTGTCACCCAAGGTGACTTAAAAAAAAAAAAAGGAAAGTTTTTAGAAATCTAAAAAAAAAAAGAAAAAAAATATAAGTTCAAATTACCCCCCTTTCCTTAAAATATAAATAAAAAATACTTAACCAATAAAAAAATAAACATCATGGGCATTGTCGCGTGCGAAAATGCCCATACAATTAAAATATAACAATATTAAAGGCATATGGCAAATGACGTAACAGGAAAAAAAAAAACACCCAATTCGCCATTTTTTGTCACTTCAACTCCCCAATAATTTTTTTATAAAAAGTGATCAAAAAGTCACACACACTTCAAATTGGTATCACCGAAAAGTACAGATCGTCCTGTACACATAACTACAAAAAAGTTATAGGGGTCAGGATATGGCGACAAAATTTTTTTTTTTTTCTCAAAGGTTTTAATTTTTTTTCAGTCTCAAAACGCAAGAAAAATTATACACGTGTGGTATCATTGTAACCGTACTGACCTGGAGACTGAAGATAACAGGTCAATTTTACCACATAGTGTACGGCGTAACAAAAAAAAAAAAACACCTTTGTCAGAATTGTGTTTTTTTGTTTTTTCCCAATTCTACCCTATTTGGAATTTTTTTTCCGCTTCCCACTACATGGCATATAAATGTAAATGGCGCCATTAGAAAGTACAACTTGTCCCGCAAAAAAATAAGCCCTCATAAGGCTATGTGAACGGAAAAATAAATAAGTTAGAACTATGGGAAGGCAGGGAGTGAAAAACGAAAATGCAAAAATGGATAATCCGAGGGTTCTGAAGGGGTTAAGATGCTGTATGCATAGATGGTGGGCCCTCAGAATCATTTCTTCTGGTGAGCCCAAGGGACTTCAGTCCGTCGCTGTGCGGTGGTCGTGTCACTGTATTGCCTAAAACCTGATGCAGATGGTTGTGATGATGTCATTGCTTCATGACCACCTGCACCCTTCTACTACCTCATAGGCCTCAGGCCTAGTTTTCTGAGGCCTGTGAGAGTGAACAGCGTGGCAGGTAGCCATTCCATTATTCAACTGAATTGCAGTACTGAAGGCAATAAAGTTGTATGGTCAGTAGCTTCTATGTTGAGGGCCCTGGACAAAACATCCAGGGCCCAAGCTCTAGCAATGCCCCTGCTCCCACAGCTCAAACAAACAGTTGGGACATAAGGCCAAGTTCATACTTCCGTTATTTCATCAGTTAATTCCATCAGTTATTGTGAGCCAAAACCAGTAGTGAAGCCTACTCAGAGATAAGGTATAATGGAAAGATCTACACCTGTTCTGTGTATTTTACCCGCATCCGGTTTTCGTTCACAATAACTGATAGAAATAACTGACCAAATAACTGAAGTGTGAACCTTGCTAGTAATCACGTTTAAAATTAAAGCACACTGGCCCAGATTTACTAATTGTAAAGATGGTATAAGCATAGATATACTGTCTAGCCCGGGGCTCAGGCCTGATGATAGATCTGGTACAGAGATAGACACTTTTCTCTGACTTTATACCAGGATCTGTTTACAGGAAGCGTATTTCTGTGAAACACGAAGAAAGGCGCACCATAGGGTAATAACGTGGGCAATATAGTCATTTTGTAACTCCCAACTGGAGGCTCACCTTATGCAGTTGTGCTAGAGGTAAGGCACAACTCTAATGAATGCTTGTCAACGGGAGGTTGTACTCCCTTCGTTAGGCGACGGTATGCAGCTAGGGATCAGAACGAACAACTTCTGGCAGAGGGTGCCTGGATTCTCCACAGAAGGTGAATGTGACCACAAACAAGAGCAAGTCGATCCCGTGGCGCAAGGAACCAGTCGTAGGTAAGTAAGAACTTGATTCTTTTATTAGTAGCAAACGGTACAACGCGTTTCAGTGTGTAAGAACCCCTTCATCAGGTACAGAATGAGCTGCTATATGTTTACAAACACAAGGCACATTTAACCCTTACAGTACCAGCGCCGTACATGTACGGCGCTGGGGCGATGCGGGCACATGGCGCCCGCTCGCGGGTGCGGCGGGCACATGGCGCCCGCTCGCGGGTGCGGCGGGCGTCATGGCCGGCAAGTCTCTGCTGTTTCTAACAGCAGAGACTTGCCGCTACCTACTGTGTCGGCGGCGTCTTCCGGGGTGACTAGATGCCGTGATCACACGTGATCACGGCATCTAGTTGCGTCTAAACCCGGAAGCGTTCGCTTCCGGGTGGTGTACAGACACCCCGTGTGGTCAATCGGGGTGTCTGTACACCATATGAAAACTGTAATCCTCGCTGGTGAGGATTACAGTTTTCAAAGTGCAATTCTTATTCTGGCCACTAGATGGCAGGCCAGGATAAGAAATGAGCAATTCATGGATTTAACTGCCTCTAGTAAATCCATGATTGCTCATAAAGAAAATTAAAAAGCCACAATATATAAGCTCATATTTGAGCATTCAAATAGTAAAAAAAAAATTAAAAAAAAATGTTAAAAAATATATAAAAAATAAAAAAGATATAAAAGTTCAAATCACCCCCCTTTCCGTATAAGTAAAAAATAAATACCTAAATAACACTAAATATAGACATCACTTTTAAAATAGTGAATATAAACATCACTTTTAAAATATATAAAAAAAAATCCAATACGGCGAATTGTGTGGCGGAAAAAAGCGTCCAAATTGCGATTTGCCGTTTTTTGTCGCTTTTTTTTTCTAAAAAAAATTAAATAAAAAGTGATCAAAAAGTCATACGCACCCCAGAATGGTATTAATAAAATCTTCAGATTGTCCCGCAAAAAATGAGCCCCCATACAGCTCTGTACACATAAATACCAAAAAGTTATAGGGGTCAAGATATGACAAGGAAAAAAAAAAAAAAAGGGCAACTTTCTAATTTTTTTTTCACTATCAAAACGCAGGAAAAACTATACATATTAGGTATTTCCGGATTCGTACTGACCAGTAGAATGAAAATAACGGATCAGTTTTAATGCACATCAAACGCTGTAAATAAGAAACCCGTAGAACTGTAGCGGAATAGCGTTTTTTTTGCAATTTCACCTGATTTGGAATTTTTTTCCCGCTTCCCACTACACCATATGCAATATTAAATGGTGGCGTTGGAAAGTACAACTTGTCCCGCAAAAAACAAGCCCTCATACAGCTATGTGAACAGAAAAATAAAAGAGTTATGGCTGTTTGAAGGCAGGGAGCGCAAAACGAAAATGCATGACCGAAAAAACCTCCGGTACTGAAAGGGTTAAATAGTCTAAAAAAAACACCAAAAACAGGGGTGTAGGGGATGGGAAAAAGGTGGGACAAAACTCATTAGCATATTTGAATAAATAAGATACAAAGTGGTAGAAAAATACATATTACATATATATATATATATTACATAAACAATATATAAATTACATATACATAAACAATCAATAGTCATTATTGGTGGTTCGAGTGGTTAAAAATACATTAAACTTCAAAAATTTGCTAATTCTTCCTATGCTGGCATCGGCAGCCAGCGGAGGATATGCATAGTTTCTTCGGGGTGGTCACGTGATCGGAGAGGCGGTCACGTGATCGGCGCATCTCCTATATAAATATAATATAAATATAATAGTACGTAAAACAGCTTGAATACTGAACAATAAATACATGAATGATAAATTCATGAATAAATGAATATAGGATGGATCAGTAAATGAATAAATAAAAGGAATGAATATAAGGAATGAATATAGATGACCTGGAATGATGACATATAAAATGTACATACATAAAAATGTCACGAATGTTGCAATGTACATAAAATATAGGATATAAAATAAATCGAATGTGGTTAGTTTGAACATTTATTCATTTAAGTGTGGAAGTAAATGGATAAATGAATAAAGAATTAAATAATTAAATAAATGAATAAATAAATACAGGAACACCCAAGGGATATGAAAAGTGGAAACATGGTAAATCTCAATGGATCTCAAAGGCCTCATTGAGGCCGAAAGGGTTCAAACAGTTAAATTTAAATATCCAGAACATTTTGCGCCTGCGAAGCGTCTGTAGTGTACTGTAACCATTCGTAGAGATCTGTTCTATGGGGGTAACAGTGAATCCTGAGAATGAACCTTGATGATGTTCAGTCGAATCTGAGGTTTATTGACCCTATTACGTAGGGTTTAGATAGCACGGTCAACATATCGTAATCCACAGGGGCATTCAAGGAGATATATCACATTAGTAGAGCCACAGTTTAGATCTCCTTTAATGTGGAAGATCTCGGCATTTGGGCCGCAAAAAGAACTAGTAGTACATATAGAACTGCATCACAGACATTTTGGCTGGTCACACCTGTGGCTGCCTCGTGGTATTATCTTCGCCGTGGCTTGTTTTGGTGGTTGTCTCAATTTACTAGGTGCCAAAAGGTTCCTCAAAGTTTGGGATCTTCTGAAAGTCAGGGGAGGCCTGTTTGGCAGGAATTTACTTAGAAAGGGGTCCCTCTTGACAATATACCAATGTTTGGACAGAATATTACGTATCGTATTATGATCCTCATTGAAGGTGGTGATAAAATTAGTGTCAAACTTTTTAGGGGTAGTGGGTTTAGTGGCTGTTGTACCCGCTCCTCCAGGGAGAAAATCAGACTGCGTTAGGGTGGACGCCTTATTAAAAGCTGCTTCCGCAATTGCAGATGGAAATCCTTTCTGTAAGAATCTTTTGCATATTACTTGGCTCTGGGAAATGAAATCTTTGTCCTCAGAGCAATTGCGTCTGATTCGTTTGAACTGGCCGCAGGGGATGTTTGTCCTCCATTTTTTGTGGTGCTGGTTGGTGAAGTCTAAGTAGCTATTAGAATCGACCTTTTTGAAAAAGGTATGGGTAGTGATTCTGCCGTTGGCACTATTCAGTTCTAGATCTAAGAATTCGGCCTTCGTAGTGTCGAGCCCGAAAATTAGATCCCCCAGGTGTTTAATAAAATTGTCGATAGAGGTACTGTCCCCATTCCATATAAAAATCAGGTCATCTATAAATCGGCGGAAAAGGAGGATGTTGTCATTATAGTAATGGGACTTGTATTTCATATAATCCTCAAATGTGCCCATAAATAAATTCGCAAAACTTGTCGCGAAACGCGTGCCCATAGCTGTCCCCCTTACTTGTAGCTAAAAGGTCTCCTCAAATTTAAAAGTATTATGGGTTAAAATGAAGTTTATACACTGGAGGATAAAAGCTTCCTGTTCCTCAGGCATGGAGGAGTCCGTGTCAAGAAATCGTTTTGTGCATTGTATGCCCAAGTCATGCTGGATATTCGAGTACAGTGCTGATACATCTAGGGTTAACCACTGATATGTTTCTTGTCAAGTGACTCCTTTTACTAGTTGTATTAGAGATGTAGAGTCTTGAAAGTATGAAGGGAGTTGGGTCACGTGCTTTTGTAGGAAAATGTCCACATAGTGAGAAAAATTGCAAGTTAAAGATGAAATACCAGAAATTATGGGGCGTCCAGGTGGGTGTGTGATATTTTTATGTATCTTGGGCAAATGATAAAAAAATGGCTACTTCAGGGTCCGGTACCAGTAAATATTCTTGTTCTTGTGGATACCAAAATATTTCCCAAGCTTTAAACATCCCAAGGTGCACTGTGCAAGTGATCATATTGAAATGGAAGGAGTATCAGACCACTGCAAATCTACCAAGACCTGGCCGTCCCTCTAAACTTTCATCTCAAACAAGGAGAAGACTGATCAGAGATGCAGCCAAGAGGCCCATGATCACTCTGGGTGAACTGCAGAGATCTACAGCTGAGGTGGGAGAGTCTGTCCATAGGACAACAATCAGTCGAACACTTCACAAATCTGGCCTTTATGGAAGAGTGGCAAGAAGAAAGCCATTTCTCAAAGATATCCATAAAAACTCTTGTTTACAGTTTGCCACAAGCCACCTGGGAGACACACCAAACATGTGGAAGAAGGGGCTCTGGTCAGATGAAACCAAAATCAAACTTTTTGGAAACAATGCAAAATGATATGTTTGGCATAAAAGCAACACAGCTCATCACCCTGAACACACCATCCCCACTGTCAAATATGGTGGTGGCAGCATCATGGTTTGGGCCAGCTTTTCATCAGCAGGGACAGGGAAGATGGTTAAAATTGATTGGAAGATGGATGGAGCCAAATACAGGACCATTCTGGATGAAAACCTGTTGGAGTCTGCAAAAGACCTGAGACTAGGACGGAGATTTATCTTCTAACAAGACAATGATCCCAAACATAAAGCAAAATCTACAATGGAATGGTTCAAAAATAAACGTATCCAGGTCTTAGAATGGCCAAGTCAAAGTCCAGACCTGAATCCAATTGAGAATATGTGAAAAGAGCTGAAAACTGCTGTTCACAGTTCAAAGAGCTCGAGCTGTTTTGCAAGGAAGAACAGGCAAGAATTTCAGTCTCTAGATGTGCAAAACTGATAGAGACATACCCCAAGTGACTTGCAGCTGTAATCGCAGCAAAGGGTGGAGCAACAAAGTATTAATGCAAGGGGGCCGAATAATTTTTTTTTTAAAACAATATATTTTTTTATTGTTTTTTCAATTTCTTTTGAGAAGAAAACAAGAACAAAACATACAAATAAAGAAAACAGAGATATAGCATCATACATATTCAATGACACGCAGGCCATTAGTGTAGGTGACAAGAAGAATATATAAAGAATAAGGAGCGGACATAATAGTGGTACACAATACCCGCTGAGCTATTCATCACACAATTATTGTAATAGTGATACACGAGACTGAGATCAACTACCCAGGGAGTTCCTATAAACCGTCCATGGGGACCACCTCACAGCTAGGGCACAACTATGTTTCGCCGAGTGCACTAATGCGGTTTCATATTGTTTATATAGATCCATTTTGGATATAATGTCGGATATAGTAGGTATATCTAAAGATTTCCATTTAGAGGCAAGGGACAACTGGGCTGCCGTTAGGACATATGTGACAACCCATCTATATCTAAGCGGAATGTCTGTTGCTCCAATAAGCAGTAAGGCTAATGCAGGGTTAGGGCACATAGTATATCCCACAATTTTGGAGAGTAACTGAAAGACCTCCAACCAAAATGGAACAATTTTTGGGCATAACCACCAAGTATGAAACAGGGTTCCCACGCCACGACACTGTTTCCAACATGAGTTGGAGTACCCTGGTATACAATGAGCAAGCCTGTCTGGGGTAAGATACCAACGTAGGTGCACCTTTTTTACCTGCTCCATATGATTAACACATTTAAAGGCACGAGCAGACCACTGAAACGCCTGTTGCCATTGCAACTTCGTGAAAGAGAGCTGGAGATCAGCTTCCCACTTAATCATAAAAGGGAGCTTGTCTATGCCCTTCGGCTGGTTAAGAAACCGGTAAAAAGGAGAGAGGCCATGAAAAGTGCGATCATTGGTATAAAACGCTTTGAAAAGCTGAACTTCTGGCGTTAGTATATCTTTGGTAGTTACGGTGGAGAGGAAGTGCCTTATTTGTAGGAATTGATAAAACCAGGCTTTTGGTAGATCATAAGTGTCCCTAAGTTGTTCGTATGACTTAAGAACATTGTTATCATATAAGGATTGTAAACTTCTGACACCTTTAGCCTCCCACCCCACCAGGCTTAAACCCATAATGTGTGGCTCGAGACAACGAACCGAAAGATGCTTAAATGGAATGCTCATTCTAATAGGAGCGGATACCAGGGTCCTCCAAATAGAAAGTGTATGCGACACAGTGTTTAATGGGTGTGACACCCGTAGAGGATGTATGTACATAGCTTCAGCTAATCCCCTCAGGGAGGTCCCTTTGGTCAATGTGTTTTCAATTTGGACCCATGTATGAGATGGGTCAGGTCTAAACCACTCTCTCATGGCATCCAACGCAGCTGCTCTATAGTAAGCGCCCAAATTAGGCACTCCCATCCCACCATCCCCCGGGGCGTGATACAAAAGTTTATGTGACACTCTAGGAAGTTTGTCCCCCCATATGAAGCGAAGGAGGAGATTTTGTAATATCTGGAGCTGTGTTCTAGTAATGGGAAGGGAGACACAGCGTAGAATATAAAGAATCTTAGGCAGGAAGATCATCTTACATATATGAATTCGAGCAATCCAAGACAATTCCAGAGAAGAGAGTCTGGTGAGTTCTGGCTTAAAGGAGGTAAGAAGCGATTTTATGTTTCGGGATGCTAAAGTCGCTACTGGAAAACATAGGGTTATTCCCAAGTAAGGTATACCAGAGGGCGACATGACAAAAGGGAAATTTGTTGAGAGACGCTGAACATGCGGCTGATCCAGTAAAATTGGGAGCACCAGAGACTTGGAGGAGTTCAGCTTATAATAAGACACCCTAGAATACTGGTCAAGAACCAACATAAGTGCAGGGAATGAGGAATCCGGTTTCAAACATGTAACAATCACATCATCTGCATATAATCCAATACAATGAGATTTCGCCCCCACCGGTATCCCTGATATATCAGGATGAGATCTGACTGCCTCTGCCAGGGGTTCCACTACCATAGCGAAGATGACAGGAGAGAGAGGGCAGCCCTGGCGAGTCCCATTGCTGATCTGGAAGGGGGTAGATAAAAAACCCGACGCCAGAACTCTAGCAGAGGGTCTGGAATACAGGGCTAAAATAGACTGCAATATAGGACCCTGGAAACCAAATTTGAGGAGAACTGCTTCCAGGTACCCCCAGTGCACCCTGTCAAAGGCTTTTTCTGCGTCCAATGAGAGGAAAGCCCCGGGGGACTTCGACAGTTGCATAATTTGAAGTAAATTAATCATACGGCGAGTGCCATCCCTAGTCTGTCTGCCCTCCACAAATCCCACCTGGTCTGGATGTACTAAGGTGGGAATCACCTTTTGCAAACGAGAAGCTATCAGTTTAGCATAAATTTTGAGATCACAGTTGAGAAGAGCAATAGGTCTAAAATTTTCTGGTTTAGTGGGCGATTTACCTGGTTTGGGCAGGGTAGTGATGGTCGCTGATAGGTGCTCCCGATTAATGGTCCCTGTTGTTCGCCATAGATGAAATAAGCGAGACAGGTAAGGAGTGAGGTGAGTGGAGAACACCTTATAATAATCACTAGGGAGGCCATCTGGGCCAGGGGCCTTGTTAAAAGGAGAAGACTTAATCGTATGGGCAATTTCTAATGGGTCAAATGGAGCATTTAAGGAGGACAATTGCTCCTCAGACAGACTAGGGAGGTGCAATTTATCCAGAAAGGCTTTTATAGAATCTGGAGAAGGTTGAACAATTGCAGTGTCATCCTTCAGATTGTACAATTTAGAATAATAGGAAGCAAAAACGTCCGCTATGGCTCTAGGATCCGTTATGGGACCATCTGGGCCCCCTTCCAGATAAGCAATTTTTGATTTAGCAGTGGCCTGTTTAACCCTACGGGCCAGCAAGGCACTCGCTCTATCCCCCATGGCATAATACTTAGCTTTACAACGTTTCATATTATACTCATAGTTGTGAAGCAATAATACTCTTAGCTTATCCCTGGCAATCCTAAGTTTAGCCACCAACTCAGAGGTAGAACGCGCCTTATTAGCAGCCTCCAAGTCCCTGATGCTCTTCAACGCCTCTGTCACCTCAGCTGTCCTCTTACGCTTAAGAGCGGAGGCAGTCTATAAAAATAAACCTCTAATAAAGGCTTTATGAGCCTCCCAAAGAGTTTCATCAGATACCTCCGAATTGTCATTTATACGAAAGTAATCCTGCAGTGCAACATTGATCCTAGCTAACACTTCAGGGGACTTTAGCAAGGAGAGATTGAGGCGCCAGGAGGAGTGTGGTGCGGGGGGACCACGATCATCCAGGACTAGTTCCACAGGGGCATGGTCAGACCATGTAATAATACCAATGGAGGTATGCATACAAGAAGAGAGGAGGAGATTATCCACTAGAAAATAATCGATACGTGAATAGGATCTAAATCTAGGGGAGAAATAGGAAAAATCCTTTTCACTGGCATGTTGGTACCTCCATACATCATGAAAACCTTCCTCTAGCAATAGGTTCCGGATATCTCCCCTTTGCAGAACAGCTTTAGAGGAACAATCCATCTCAGAGGAAACCGGAATGTTGAAGTCCCCACACACCAGCACCCCACCCCTGGCCATCAACCTCGCCTTCTGCAAAACAGAACGTATAAAAGAGCTGGGAGAATTGTTAGGAGAATAGACATTTACCAGGGTACATTGTAGGCCATTGATTGTGCATACAAGAATAATAAACCGTCCACCAGGATCCACATATTCAGAAATGACATCCAGCGCCACTGTATTCTTTATCAAAAGACTGACTCCAGCTCTCTTAGTTGCAGCAGTGGCATGTCGCACATAAGGGAAGGCCCTATGGCGTAACCGCTGGGTGTCAATTTCCAACAAATGGGTCTCCTGAATACATGCAACATCACATTTAGATCTGAGTATTTCCCTCCATAATAAAGACCTCTTAAATGGGGAGTTGAGACCCCGAACATTGAAGGATATTATTTTAATACCCATGGTGGATGGTGTGATGAGAGCCCAAGGTCAAGACACCCACACAACCCTTAGGGTCACAGATTAAGCAAGTCATATGGTGGTGCCAGTGCAGTATGATGCAATATACGAACTGTAAACGAATATCAGAACAAACATTAAGAAAACAAAAAAGAGTAAGAACAAAAAAGGCACCAGCAGGATGCTGGCAGTAGACAGGGCAATGCGGGCAACAAAGACCATTGCCCGGATTGGAAGAGCAAAAGGCGGCTAGTGAGCCAGCTCAAGAAACCTGTGAGGCCAGCCAACGCTAGGCCACAGTCCATTCCCCATCAAGCCGCTCCGGTGGTCTGTGCGTCGTAGGTGGGTCTTGGTCCGAAGAAAAGAGGCCCCATTTCTTCAGTAAAGCCATGGCTTGGATTGGTGTAAAGCAGGTGAGCGTAGATCCATCTTTAAAAATCACCAGTCTCATAGGAAAGCCCCACTTATAGGTAATGGAGTTCTGCCGTAGGACTTGCGTGGCAGGAGCGAACTCCCTCCTCTTAGCTAAGGTGGCTGCAGACAGATCCGGGTAGACCAGTAAACCATCATAAGGAGCTGAGAGGTCTGGTTTCTTCCGTAGGCCCAGAAGAAAGGCCTCCTTGGTAGTAAAAAAATGCAGCCGCGCTAGCGTGTCTCGTGGTACACTGGGCCCCAAATGTTTTGGACGTGGTACTCTGTGGACCCGGTCAAGTAAAAAGTCCGAGTCAGGAAGGTCCGGCAGGACCACTTTAAGAAATGAGGTAAGGAACTCACGGAGGTCTGAGTCTGGGACAGTCTCTGGAATTCCTCTGATACGCACATTGTTGCGCCTGGATCTGTCTTCCAGGTCATACAGCTTATTTTTCATGCGGGCGACATCCTCTTCTAGAGCATAGTGCGCATCTATCAAAGAATTATGTGAGGAGGCATACTCTGCCATCTTGGATTCTATATGTGCCGTGCGGCCTCCCAGGTCAGTGAGCTCCCGTTTGATATCATTCAGCATGGATTTAAAATCCCCCAATAAAGTGGTCCGCAGAGTGTTCAGCATCAGCTGCATATTCTGACTTGTAAGAGGGCAATCTTCAGCCTCGGGGTCTGGGGGCACAGAAGTGCGCTCCGCTGTATCTCCGTCAGCGCGGGAAAGCGCAAGGGGGGCCTGCGTACTAGGTGACGCGCGCTCTGTATCTGGAGTTGCCACAGGACTTTTGGCAAAAAACTCCTCCAGCTTGGAGGGAGGACCTCTCCTTGTTGTCTTACCCTTAGGCATGTTGTACAGACACCAGAGAATGTATATGGCAAACGGGGATGCCGCTTCTAGCCGCTTCAAACAGGTTTCATAGACAGAGCTCACGCTTCACACGACCGGCGCCATCAGCGTCCAGGCCACGCCCCGGGGCCGAATAATTTTGAACGCCCCACTTTTCAGTTTTATTATTACAAAAAAAGTTTAAATGATCCAATAAATTTTGTTTCACTTCACAATTGTGACCCACTTGTTGTTGATTCTTCACCAAAAAATTAAAATGTTATATCTTTTGTTTGAAGCCTGAAATGTGGCAAAAGTTTGAAAAGTTCCAGGGGGCCTAATACTTTCGCAAGGCACTGTATATCTCCTTATATTATAAAAATGAGTTTCTGTCTGTCTGTCTCTTCTCTATGCGCGACCAAACTACTGCACCGATTTTCACCAAATTCGGCACACAGGTACATCAGGTGTCCGGGAAGGTTTTAGACCAAGTCTCAGCTCTCTAGGACGTACTGTTCCTGAGATATTCCCAAAATATGATCTCCATTAGCCAATATTAGCCTGGGAGCATTTCACTTCAAATCCCAACTGCCATTTTCTCCACATACACACCGGTTTTCATAACAACCCAGCCAGGTAATTAGCAGCCAGCTGAGAAGCTTAGGTAAATAACAACCCATCCATTTCTCTTCACTGCTTTAAAGGGGCAGAGCGCTGTGGATGACACTGTTATAGGGGTGTTCCGGTTACCATAAATATAACTTATGTTTTAGACTAATTTTAGACTAAGACCGTTCAGTAGTAATAAGAGATGTTTTCTTCCACTGCTACCCATTGCGTGTCCTCATAAATTACCATGGCATCGACCTATAATTCAGGCCACCCCCTAAAGAAGGACTTAAACCCCCCGCCCCAGGTCTTACTAAGCCACGCCCCTGAATCAGTCAGGCCACGCCCCCTCTCACTTTCTTTTTCTCTCTGCAATGACACACAGAAACATTAAAGGGAGTCTGTCACCTCCTAGGCCCCTATAAAGTACTTAAACATGCCCATAGCACATGTTGTAACAACAGTAATGTTACCTTTGGCGCATTCCTCGGTGTTTTAGAAGTCCCAAAAACGGAGTTTGAAATATATTCAAATGAATCGCCGCAAGTGCCCGGAGGCGGCGTTTAGTGCCTTGGAGCCCGGGCTCCAGTCCTTTTTTACATAAAATCTCCGCCCCCACTACTGCCTCCACCCGCCCTGCACCTCATTCGGGTCCTCCTTCTTAGCAGGCAAGATCCCGCGTCTCTCGCCGATCCAGCGGCGCGAAATCCGAACCAAAATGGGCATCGCAGTGTGCATGCCCCGTCCCGGCGATAGACTGCGCAGGCACGGGATCTTGCCTGCTAAGAAGGAGGACCCGAATGAGGTTCCGGGGCGGGCGGAGGCAGTAGCGGGGGCGGAGATTTTATCTAAAAAAGGACTGGAGCCTGGGCTCCAAGGCACTAAACGCCGCCTCCGGGCACTTGCGGCGATTCATTTGCATATATTTCAAACTCCGTTTTTGGGACTTCTAAAACACTGAGGAATGCGCCAAAGGTAACATTACTGTTGTTACAACATGTGCTATGGGCATGTTTATGTACTTTATAGGGGCCTAGGAGGTGACAGACTCCCTTTAAATGAAATAAATGAAATACACTAATCTTAGACTAAAACCGTTCAGTAGTAATAAAAGATGTTTTCTTCCACTGCTACCCATTGCGTATCCTCATAAATTACCATGGCATCGACCTGTAATTCAGGCCACCCTCAAAAGAAGAACTTAAAAGCAACCCCCCACGGTCCCACTAAACCACGCCCCCCGACCCGGTCAGGTCAAACCCCCTCCCACTCCCCAGCTAATGGTGATTGAAAAAATGAAGGTAAAAATCAACTTCTGTCGGCTGCATTGACTTTCTCTCTGCAACGACACACAGAAACATTAAATGAAATAGATTAAATACACTAATTTTAGACTAAGACCGTTCAGTAGTAATAAAAGACGTTTTCTTCCACTACTACCCATTGCGTGTCCTCATAAATTACCATGGCATCGACCTGTAATTCAGGCCACCCTCAAAAGAAGGACTTAAAGGGGTATTCCTATTTCACAAATGTAGTTTGTATAATTGTAGTTTGTATTACTAATAGAATGTATTTATAATAGAATGTATTTATATAAAATGTACCGTTTAGACGATTTACCTATTTGTATATCCATTGTCCCAAACACATCAGTCAGGCCGTTGCCCCTAGTTAAGGCCACCGCGGCCATGTAGTAGAGGTGGCCAGATTGCTCCTGTTCAAACCCGCTCTGAGGTAACTGCTGTATTGTGAACGCACATGGCATGAGCATGCAGAGACACATGTTAGGGTACTTTCACATCTGCATTTTGGATGCTACCAGTCAAAAACGCAATGGTCAGGATCCGTCCAAAACGCAGACTTTATAAACGGATCCTGCCCCATAGAGATGAATTGATCTTGGAACAGGATACGTTTCTCTGCGTTTTGGAAACGCAGACAAAAATGCTACAACCCTAAGATATGTCTCCGCATGCTCATGTAATGTGCGTTCACAATACAGCAGTTACCTCAGAGCGGGTTTGAAAAGGAACAAGCCGGCCACCACTACTACATGGCCACGGTGGTCGTAACTAGGGGCAACGGCCTGACTGATGTGTGTGGACAATGGATATACAAATAGGCAAATGGATATACAAAGGCAAACGGTACATTTTATATAAATACATTCTATTAGTAATAATATTGGTATGGCTATCTAACTATACAAACTACATTTGTGAGATGGGAATACCCCTTTAAAATCCCCACCCCAGGTCTCGCTAAGTCATGCCCCTGACTCGGTCAGGCCAGGCCCTCCCCCACTCCGCAGCCAACAGGGGTTGAAAAATTGAAGGTAAAAATCAACTTCTGTCAGCTGCAGGGGTGGGAGGGAGGATGACTTTCTGTCTGCAATGACACACACAAACATTAAATGAAATAGATTAAATATACCCGTGCGAAGCGAAGTTTTCTTCCACTGCTACCCCCCGTGTTTCCATAAATTACCATGGCATTGACCTGTAATTCAGGCCACCCTCAAAAGAAGGACTTAAAAGCACCCCCCCAAAGGTCCCGATAAACCACGCCCCTGACCTGGTCAGGTCACGCCCCCTACCACTCCGCAGCCAATGGGGATTGAAAAGATGAAGGTAAAAATCAACTTTTGTCAGCTGCATTGACTTTCTCTCTGCAACAACACACAGAAACATTGAATGAAATAGATGAAATATACCCAGGCGAAGCCGGGTTCTTCTGCTAGTGTATATATATATATATATATATATATATATATATGAAGAAAAGCAAGGCAGCACACTGGTCTTCCGTGAAGAAAGTGGATCTTTATTACATCAAAAAGCGCAACGTTTCAACTGCTCACTGCAGTCTTTGTCAAGCCATGGACATAGCGCTCATGTGTAATACATATAGGGGTATCAATCATTGTTAACATAATTGCATAATTGAGTGAAAATAAGTAAAATTCATAATGTATTCATAATGAATTTTGGTTATTTTCACTCAATTATGCAATTATGTTAACACTGATTGATACCCCTATATGTATTACACATGAGCGCTATGTCCATGGCTTGACAAAGACTGCAGTGAGCAGTTGAAACGTTGCGCTTTTTGATGTAATAAAGATCCACATTCTTCACGGAAGACCGGTGTGCTGCCTTGCTTTTCTTCTTCTACATGGTGAGGATTCTACTGTCCGGAATCTTTCAGGGCTAAGTACCCAGCATAAAGTGCTGCTCAACATTGTTTTTTGCTTGATATATATATGTATAGAGAGAGAGAGAGAGAGAGATCCCTCAAGATACAATGGCCTCAGGATACAATATTTTCAACATACAATGGTCTTTTCTTACCCATCGTAAGTTGTAACTAGACTCAACATACAATGTCTCAGACTCAGATCCAACCAATCAAGGCCACTTCTTTGGTAAAATAGCTGTATTAGTTGCTAGTTAGGAGCTATTCCTGACTGTTATATGTAAGGACTTGTGTTATCTGTCTAAGTTATCTGCTTATTTTTCTTAAATCTTCATTTTCTCTTATCTTGGATGACATTTTGGGGCTTTGGAACCAATTACTCAACTTACAATGGTTTCAACGTACAATGGTCGTCCTGGAACCATTTAATATTGTATCTTGAGGGACCACTGTATGTGTGTGTGTGTATATATATATATATATATATATATATATACAGTAGATATATATATATATTTTTTTTTTTGTATGTATATGTGTAAAGCTACTGTGGGTTGGGGCACATGCTGGCCCCTGACGAGATTATTGGCTGTTGCTCCCTTTAGGGCTCATGCACATGGCAGTAGCCGTTTTTGCGTCATGCAAAACACGAATACCAGCGGTGTGTGTTCTGCATTTTGTGGAACGGAATGTCCTGCCCTCTAAAGAACTGTCCTATGCTTGGCCGTAAAACGGACAATAGGACGTGTTCTATTTTTTTGCCGGGCTGCGGAATAGACATACAGATGCGGATAGCACACAGTGTGCTGTTAACATCTTTTGGAGCCCCACTGAAGTAAATGAATCGCATCCGACCCACAAAAAATGCAAATCGGATGCAGATCAAAAATACATTTGTATGCATGAGCCTCTAGGAGCATGTGTTTGACATTTGATAGGAAAAGCTGGTGTAACGTATCAAAACGGAATGATCAGGCACAACACCAATTCTGGTATCCAGAGAGGGACCTCCATGTGTTCTACTGTTGGTGTTGCTGCTGCTGGGGAACCAGGTGAGTATGTGGAGTTTATTGTTTTTGCTGCCTGTGAAGGGGGCACAATCCTGGGCATATTACTGTGATGAGAACCACAGCTAGGCATATTTAGTTTAGTTATGTTTTGGGCGGAGTTAGAGGTGTGGCCTAGTGTGGGAAAAAAATTGGAGCACATAGTGTCCCTTTTCCTTCTTTTCTAAAGTTGGGAGGTATGGTCTCAGCTCTGGTAAGTGGCCAGGTGTTATAGGAACACTGTGACTAGCCTTTGTGGAGGCACTGTGGGGTCTCAGGGGAACTGTGGCTGTCTCACCGGAGGCACTCCTTAGAGTACTGTGGTTGACACTGTTGCTTCCACTCCTAGTGGAACTTAGGGCACAGTGCACTCAGAAAGACGTGAAAATCCTTGTAGAGAGGGGTAAGAGTGAATCTAATTTTCGTATCAGATACTTAATTTTTCGTTTAAGTGAACATGAGTGAGTACATTTTAACCGTTACTATAGCAACCATTCGCCATCTTGTTTAAATGGCAACAAAATAGCTGTCAGAAATTGCGGCGTAACAACCCGAAGCGAGTCCTGGAACGCAAACTTCCGGATTCTCACTCTAGTTGTTGTGATCGCCGTATCTCCGCCTATTTGTCACGCTAACCCCACCCATCACCAAGTTGAGGCCTTCTGATTGGCTAGGAAATATTAGACTCCCTCTATACTGCTTCGTTCTACGTTCCTCCAGCAAGATGGCTTCTGTTGTCAGTGAGCTCGAGTGCTTGACAACCACGCAGTTGGGAATAAGACAACATGGCGCCCGTGCCTCGGTGAGCAGCATTACAGACTGGAAGCACAGAGCCTGAACGGTGTGCGGTGGAGGAGGAGGGTCAGGTATGTGTGTGTACTGAGGGTGACGGGGCTGCAGCGTGTGGCGTCTGACACCTGACAGGGGAGGGACCTCCTCATCTGCATGGACCCTTCCTATAGATACATGGAGATTCCGCAGGCTGCGTGCTGCACTCAGAGCCACACTTGGTTTCCCTTTCCAGTGTATTATTGTATCCAAAATATTATCTATCATATTATTGTATTCAGTATATTATCTATTAATATTGCAGATATTATATGATCTATAACTGTATTTAGTATATTATTATTGTATCCAGTATATATTGTATTTATTATGATTATCATATTTAGTATATTATTATTGTATAGAATAGTGTAGAATATTATTGTATTTACTATATTGTTATGTATTTTTATTATTCTATCGGGTTCGCACGGGTATATTTCATCTATTTAATTTAATGTTTGTGTTGTTAAAAGATATCAACAGTATGCACTATAACAGTGACATCTACAGTACCCCGCCCCCTTAACAGTGGCCTCTGACCACCCCCCCACAGTGTCCAGGCTCCTTAAGATGGGACCTCTACAGCAGCCGACCCCCCTTAACTTTGACCTTCAAAGCAGCCTGCCCCTTTAACAGTGATTTCCACAGCACCCCACCCCCTTGACAGTGACCTCCACAGGGGCCCGCTCCCTTAACAGTGACCTCTACAGCTCCCGCCCTTTAATCCTGACCATAGGTTACAGTTCCCTTGACTGATCTCCACCATTCCTGGACCCCTTAACACAGCGACTTCCCCTTCAGCAGTGATCTCCACTGTACCCGGCTCCCTTAACAGTGACCTCACAGTACCCTGCTGCCCCTTTAATAGTGGCCTCCACAGTCCCCTCCTCCCTTAACAGTGACCTCCACAGTACCCCATCTCGTTAACAGTGATTTCCACATTAACCCGCCCCCTTAACAGTGACCTCCACAGAGCTCTGTTCCCTTAAAATGTGACCTCCACAACACCCTACTCCCTTAACAGTGACCTTTACATCACCCAGCCCCTTAACACTGACCTCCATAGTGGACCATCCCCTTAACTGAGACCTCCACAGCAACCCCTCTCCTTTAACAGTGACCTCCTATCCAAATATCCTCCTATCCCTATTTTACTTATAAATCTAAACAATAAAAGATAAAAATCACTGATATAACTGCATCTGAAAATGGCCAATTTATTAAAATGTCAAGGTAATTATCCTGTAAAATGAATTGCCAACTTTTGGCAGTTCCACCTCTCGCCCCTCCAAAAAAAAAAAAAAAGTTATACCCCAAAAAGTTATCAAAATGGTATCAATAAAAACTACAGTGTGCCCCATGAAAAAAAGACCCCGTAGCACTGTAGTAAGAAAAAAAAAATTCCGAGTGTCGAAATATAGTTATGCAAAGAAAGGTTTTGTGTTTTTTTTTTTCAAACTTTTTTAAATGCAATAAAACATAGCAGAAACTATATAGAATGAGTATTAGTGTAATGTTTGTACTGACCCGCAGAATAAAGGTCTTGTGGCATTTTTACTGGGAATGTCATAAAAACAAAACCCATTAAACCCCGGTGCATCTGCATTTTTTTCCTTTTCCGTTAATATTTTTTCCAGCTTTCCAACATATGGAATGTATGGAAATTAAAATATTACTGATACAAAGCATGTCGTTGTGCAAAAGAACAAGCCCTCATATGGCTATGTGAATGGAAAAACGTAGAGGAGACACAAATGTGAATGAAATGGAGAACGGCGGGGTGGGGGTGGGGTTTGAAGTGGATCTGTCAGTTGGATATGCTGTTTTTTTTAAAGAATATTAAAACTCCTCGTAGCCAAAGTAGCCCTTCCTAGACTTTCATACACAGAAGGCTGTCAGTCACCAGCCTTATGGATAGTTGGGGAGGGCAGGGGGGGCTCTCTTATGAATACATTGAACTCATAGTTATGGGGAATTTATCCTTTGTTTTGTGATGATTTTTTGCTGTAAGAAAGTCAGACGTTTAGTTGAACGCATGCGCTGTGTAGTTTTTGACAAAATAGCCGATCATGACTGAGCCTCCGATGCAGATGTGAACCAAGCCTTACATTACTGTACATGAACGGACATCAGAACCTGTTTTACATTATTAAGTGCTTGTAGCATTGTTTCATTATCAAACGTTTTGTTTTATTATTCTATCTTTTTCAGGTTTGGATATCACCAGAAAAACTCCATCTTTTATAATTAGGAAGAACTTACTGTTTGTGAAATGAAATCTATAACCCTCAAGGACTCATCCAGCTCCTTACCAAGGTAATGACTACAGTTTAAAGAAGAACTCCCGCAAAAAATGTTATTCTCTGACCTGTTAGAAAGGTGCATGATATAATCTGTAGTGAATGTCATCTTCTTATCAGTGACTGTTTCTGTGAGTAAAAACCTCTCTTCTTATTGTAGCTGGGTCATGTGACCAACTCCCTGACCTCCAACTGACCCAGGACAGGAAGCCAGTCACTGCTCTATTCATTCCTATGGGAGCCTCACTTTCAGTCCCATAGGAATGCATAGAGAATTAGACTTCCTGTCCACACATAAGTCTCTGTGTGAGTTGGTGGGTCTAATTCCTAGTCACATGACACAGATAAGAATCTTCAGGATGATATAAGTCAAAAATGCAGACACTGGTAAGAAAATGACATTCACTACAGATTACATCATGTACATTTCTAGCAGGACATGGAATAAAAAATTTTGCGGGAGTTCTTCATTAAGGGCTATGTACACCTTAGGGGGCATTTTTTTATGATTACATTGTACTAATTTTGAGCTAAAAATAATTTTTTAAATTGGTCTTTATTAAAAAAAAAATATGGACAGCTATACAGAGCTGAAATGCTCTAGTAGCACCCTTTGGATTTTCTGTTTCCATCAGACCAGGAGCTGATGGGCTTCTTATCTCTGCTCTCTGACCTCGTAGACACTCATTATAGCTCATTTCTTATCTTACCGATAAGAATGTGGCTTAAATAAGTATTTATGACCTCTTAGTAGCTTAGAGATAAGGTGGCACAAAGTGAAAGTACTATTCACATAGCTAGAAAAACAGTTAACCCTTTGTGACAGAACGGCTCAATATTTTTAATAAAGGCCAATTGAAAAAATGATTTTTAGTCAAAAATGAGTAAAATGCCTTTATTAAAAAAATGCCTCCGAAGGTGTACATAGCCTTTAAAGAGTTTGTCCCATAATGAAATATATTTTTGTAGAGCTCATAAAAATGAACTATATATGCCATGTACATGCTGTTAAAGAGGACCTGTCACCCCTCCTGACATGCCTGTTTTAATATCCTCATGCATTCCCCATGTAATAATAATTCTGGAACATCTATTCTTATGTCTGTATGTTGTGTCATTCCTTTATTATACCCTTACTGCAGACTGCTAGCAATTAATTCATAACTACTAGTAGAAATAATAAAGGATTGGCTCAACATACAGACATAGGAATAGATGCTCCAGAATTGTTATTACATGGGAATGCATGAAGCTCTTTAAAAAAATGATCCAGTGAAGGGCTATGATGTTTACTTAAAGAGTATGGCGCCACCTGGTTTTCAGAGAGTATAACAGTGGGATAATGAGCCGGGTGCAGCTGGTCACACTTGCTCAGTCACTCCCCCCACAGCAAAGTGCTCAGGCCTGTATTACATCAATAGAGTATCTGGCCAATCAGACCAATAGTTGGTGTGTATAACAACAGATCTGTGTGTGTAAATGGCCATCCTGCTTGTCAGGGTAGGAAATGAACTTCTGTAGAGGAAGTAAGAAGGATGGGGGGGGGGGGGGGGCTAACTCTTTCCAGACTCTAAACCTAGTCTCATAAATTAGAGACACCATGGAGGACACATGGAAGCTGAGAATGATTAAAACGCTGCAAATTACATTCAAATGGCTTTTTAACAGCCTTTTAGGGTTTTTGGTATGAAAATGATTCATGGGATAACTCTTTTGAAAGGTCATCAGAGAAGGGTATTTGTGCTAACTGATTTTCTGTGAATACATAGTTTTTCTTTTTCATTTTAGCAGCAATGTACTAAAGTGGATAGGAGATAAGTTGTCTTAGGCGGTCACACCCTTTAAAGGGTTTTTCCAGGAGTTCAACATTGATGCCCTATTGGCTGGTCTTGGTATTACAGCTTAGTGGCCTGAGCCGCAGTACTAGAGTTAGCCACTAAAACATGTATGGTGCTATCCCTGGTAAAAAATGTTTAGCTTATTGGTGAGGGTATTGAAAGGCGGATCCTCGTCGATTTGATATCCCTATTTTAGGGATTATCCAAAGTTGTAGAAAGAGATCACAGCGCTCGCTGGACAGCCGCGTCCTCTTACAACAGCTGACTAGCAGGGGTGCTTTGATCAGATATTAATAACTTATCCTGAGGGTAGGTAGTTAACATTTTACTACTGGAAAACCACTTTAACATAGAAGAACTTGATTCTCCATCACCAATAAAGCTGTTACATTTTTCCTCCTTGTGGCATAATAACAAGATTATAATATTTGATTTTACCTTCTAGCACAATGGAGCCTCCGAATTCTCAGTATAATAAGTCTCTCCTGTATTGGAAGAAGAAAGTACGCATTGAGTATATGCGTCTGCAGCAGCTGAAGAGATTCCAGGTCACCCAGGCTGCTGGGGTGAGTAGAAGACATGACCGGTTATAATCTCATGTGGTATGAAATTAATCTGTCATAGTCCCAGGGACTGTGTTCTACATGTTTTTGCTCCCTAAACCGTTTCCTTCTTAGTAAGAGGGTCGTCTCGTCTAGACATTTATGACATATTAATTGGATAGGCCATAAATGTCCCATAGGATCCACTTTTGTCTCAAGAACGGGGCCCTACCATAAATTGAGAGCACAATTGTAGATTCACACTGAAGGCATCAAAACTATGAATTAACACATGTGGAATTATATACTTAACAAAAAAGTGTGAAACAACTGAAAATATGTCTTATATTCTAGGTTCTTCAAAGTAGCCACCTTTTGCGTTGATTACTGCTTTGCACACTCTTGGCATTCTCTTGATGAGCTTCAAGAGGTAGTCACCTGAAATGGTTTTCACAGGTGTGCCCTGTCAGGTTTAATAAGTGGGATTTCTTGCCTTATAAATGGGGTTGGGACCATGAGTTGTGGTGGGCAGAAGTCAGGTGGATACACAGCTGATAGTCCTACTGAATAGACTGTTAGAATTTGTATTATGGCAAGAAAAAAGCAGCTAAGTAAAGAAAACGAGTGGCCATCATTACTTTAAGAAATGAAGGTCAGTCAGTCTGAAAAATTGGGAAAACTTTGAAAGTGTCCCCAAGTGCAGTCGCAAAAACCATCAAGCGCTACAAAGAAACTGGCTCACATGAGGACCGCCCCAGGAAAGGAAGACCAAGAGTCGCCTCTGCTGCAGAGGATAAGTTCATCCGAGTCACCAGCCTCACACAGAGTTCTAGCAGCAGACACATCTCTACAACAACTGTTAAGAGGAGACTGTGTGCAGCAGGCCTTCATGGTAAAATAGCTGCTAGGAAACCACTGCTAAGGACAGGCAACAAGCATATGGAAACACAAGGAATGGACATTAGACCAGTGGAAATCTGTGCTTTGGTCTGATGAGTCCAAATTTGAGATCTTTGGTTCCAACCACCGTGTCTTTGTGCGACGCAGAAAAGGGGAACGGATGGACTCTACATGCCTGGTTCCCACCGTGAAGCATGGAGGAGGAGGTGTGATGGCGTGGGGGTGCTTTGCTGGTGACACTGTTGGGGATTTATTCAAAATTGAAGGCATACTGGACCAGCATGGCTACCACAGCATCTTGCAGCGGCATGCTATTCCATCCGGTTTGCGTTTAGTTGGACCATCATTTATTTATCAACAGGACAATGACCCCAAACACACCTACAGGCTGTGTAAGGGCTATTTGACCAAGAAGGAGAGTGATGGGGTGCTGATCTGAAGGGGGCACTTTGGGCTGATCTGAAGGGGGCACTTTGGGCTGATCTGAAGGGGGCACTTTGGGCTGATCTGAAGGAGGCACTTTGGGCTGATCTGAAGGGGGCACTTTGGGCTGATCTGAAGGGGGCACTTTGGGCTGATCTGAAGGGGGCACTTTGGGCTGATCTGAAGGGGGCACTTTGGGCTGATCTGAAGGGGGCACTTTGGGCTGATCTGAAGGGGGCACTTTGGGCTGATCTGAAGGGGGCACTTTGGGCTGATCTGAAGGGGGCACTTTGGGCTGATCTGAAGGGGGCACTTTGGGCTGATCTGAAGGGGGCACTTTGGGCTGATCTGAAGGGGGCACTTTGGGCTGATCTGAAGGGGGCACTTTGGGCTGATCTGAAGGGGGCACTTTGGGCTGATCTGAGGTCTGATGGGGGCACAATGGGCTGATCTGAGGTCTGATGGGGGCACAATGGGCTGATGTGGGGTCTGATGGGGCACAGTGGGCTGATGTGGGGTCTGATGGGGGCACAGTGGGCTGATGTGGGGTCTGATGGGGGCACAGTGGGCTGATGTGGGGTCTGATGGGGGCACAGTGGGCTGATGTGGGGTCTGATGGGGGCACAGTGGGCTGATGTGGGGTCTGATGGGGGCACAGTGGGCTGATGTGGGGTCTGATGGGGGCACAGTGGGCTGATGTGGGGTCTGATGGGGGCACAGTGGGCTGATGTGGGGTCTGATGGGGGCACAGTGGGCTGATGTGGGGTCTGATGGGGGCACAGTGGGCTGATGTGGGGTCTGATGGGGGCACAGTGGGCTGATGTGGGGTCTGATGGGGGCACAGTGGGCTGATGTGGGGTCTGATGGGGGCACAGTGGGCTGATGTGGGGTCTGATGGGGGCACAGTGGGCTGATGTGGGGTCTGATGGGGGCACAGTGGGCTGATGTGGGGTCTGATGGGGGCACAGTGGGCTGATGTGGGGTCTGATGGGGCACAGTGGGCTGATGTGGGGTCTGATGGGGGCACAGTGGGCTGATGTGGGGTCTGATGGGGGCACAGTGGGCTGATGTGGGGTCTGATGGGGGCACAGTGGGCTGATGTGGGGGCTGATGGGGGCACAGTGGGCTGATGTGGGGGCTGATCTGAGGTCTGGTGGGGCCACAGTAGGCTTTTTTATTTATTTTTTATATTTTTACTAACCTAAGAAAATCGAGATTTAAATCGTGAATCGTCCAAAATTTTAAAAAAATCGAGATTTTTTTTTTTGGCCATATCGCCCAGCTCTACTGTATCATGACAGATATATTTGTAATGATGATCCCGTGGGTACTACCCACTATACCTACACAAACCTAGTGGCAGCGGGCAGTAGTACATAGCAAGGTTCCTGCTGCACCAGCTGAAATCGGAGCTAGCGCCGATCCTGGCAGTTTAAAGGGGTTGTGTTTTGCGACGCAAGCCCTTTAAGTGTGTATACGAGATGGCTGTTACTCACTGATAACAATGAAATCCGAAAGAGGAGTGATTTGAAGGCTATGGACACCTTTGTGGATCAGTTTTTTATTATTGCATTTTATTTTTTGGGGGTAAAAATAACTTTGTCAATTGGCCTTTATTAAAAAGGGTTAAAAAGCAGTCTGCACAGTATCACTTCTCAGTCCTGTCAGGTCTCTGATCTCTAACCTCATGAACACTCGTTATAGCTAAAGTATTATCAAACTGATGAGAATATGGCTTAAAGAGGCTCTGTCAGCAGGATCTACCCTATACAGCCTTCTGCCTGGTGGGGTGTTAAAAAATGCTGCAGAATAGTTTCGCATTGGAAACAGAAGTATTAACTAAAGTCAGGTGAAATGACAGATCATCTTTAAATGGAGAATGCTGGACTTGTTTCACTCGCTGGGATGGCCGCCCGGAACCTTATTTATTTTTATGAATCCTCGTGTGTCGTGGACTGTGCTGAAATATATAGATTTACTATGGGTAAAGGCTATGATAGTTTATTTCCTTTCTAGGACTCATTCTCCTGAATAAATAATTGTATTCCACATGAATTGACCATTCTGAAGACTATGTTGTACCGTTCCTCCATTGTTCCTACTAGAAGTTTATGAATAAATTTCTAACTGGGGGTTACCAGTATGGGTTGTGTCCCCGCACAGTCTGGCACTAGCAGCATATATTGGACAGTCGGTGTTTGGTCGACAGCTACCTTGTGTGTACGGCCGGCCTTAGTTTATCATGTTATTGTAATTTTTCTGTTTTTTACTAATCAGGCTCAATATGTGGAGAACTCAATGAAAATACACGAGAGAACAAATCTTTTAAATGAAAAGTGGATGAACCTAAAACTGCAACCACTTCAGATGACGGAACCTTCGGATACACTTCCTTTTCTGAAAAAGGTAACATTCTGCTTTTCAGCCTTAATTATGCGTATTTTCTTCTAAGAAATCCTCTCCGTGTAATGTAGCAGTAAATCACTTATATTCTCTTTCCAGTGTACTGTTGAAAGCCTCTTTCCTGGTTTTGCCTCCCAGACGATATGTACAAGGCCTCTGAACACGGTAGCACTTGTTCCCATCATGTACTCTTGGTCTCCCCTCCAGCAGAACTTTATGGTAGGTTACAGCTCACTAATGTCTCCAGAAGGTTCTGCATTCATTTTTAATATGACTATGATGTGACCACGTGCACATTCTTCTAAAGCTGGCCATACACATTAGATGTATTTCTGCTGAGCCAGCCGCTGTTGTCGGGATTGGACCAACATCTAATTTGTATGATGGCCTCCCTGACTGCAAGTATTGGTGAGCTTAAGGATCAGATTGTTGGATATCAACTCGCCTCATCCTTTTGGTCTGTCCATTTAGAACACATGCACGCTCGGCTGAGCAGACGTGTATGGGGGGGGGGGGTGGTAGAGATGGATGTTATCCAAACGAGCATTCACCCTACAGGTACTTCAGGCCAGCTTAACTCAAGATCACATAGACTAACTGAGACAAGTTAAGCTTAATAAATTCTATTATGAATGGATATAACTCGTAAAGGAGTTGAGCGATGTAGAAAACTACTGCTCATTTGATCGTCCCTGACAATGTGCTGATATTTGGAGGGAAGTGGCTAGCAATGCCCATTAAAATCAAGAGAGCACCTGAGTAGTACTTAAATGAGATGACTTTATAGAGGACAGATACTTGTAAGGCTACATTCACGGTCATTAAATCAGACACACTTTCAGTTTTTCATGGCTGTTCTGCATCAATTTTCTGGCCATTTGTCCATTTTTAATGGCCATTTTGCATTTGTTTTTCATGGCCGCGTAAATACATCCATAAAAAACTGATGAATGTCATTGTTTTTTTTTTGTTTGTTTTTTTTGGAACCTCCCAACCTCTGCAGTGCCCTCAGTATATATTCTACACCTCCACAGTGCCCCCAGTTTAAATAATGACCACAGTATCACCCCCAGTATATATAATGCCCCCTCTAGTGCCCCCCCAGCATCTGTAATGCCCCCCAATAGTGTCCTCCAGTATAAATATTGCCCCCAATCGCGCCCTCCATTCTTCTGGGTCCGAAAAGACATTAATACTTCATCTACTTGAACACAAGGAAACACTCCTTCTGCATTGGAGGGAGCAGGACCTGATTTCACATGTGACATCACGATGTCGGGAGCCACAGGTCCTGCTACCTCCAGTGAAGAGCAAGTGTTCCCTTGCGTTCAAGTGGATGAGTTGTGTGTTTTTTTTTTTTTTTTTTAATTAATATTATTATTTATTTTAACGCCTGAAATCTACTATTGCCTGTTTTTACGGCCATTAGATGGATACACTACTGTCTAAACGGCCATTAAAACAGGCCCACTGATTTCAGTTCCGTCCATCTGGCGGCCAATTTTAAGACATGTTCTATTTTTTTCGGCCACTATCCACTTGCCGTTTTAAAAAAAAGTCCAGGTGAATATCCCCATAGACTTATATTGGTTCTGAAAACGGTTGTTTTTCTGTTCATGTGAATGTAGCTTTACGGTCTCTGCCCTAACAAAAGCATTTGATTTGAACATTTCAACAGCTCCAAATTGCCTGCATAGACAATCAGGGCGATTCACAGAAAACTGACATACATGCCTTATGCCAGATTTATTATGTGTTTGGACACTTTTTTCCCCTCAGTAGTGTCTAGACAATGAGGTGTGACTTGGAGACAAGGGGGTTTGGCTTGCAGGGAAACCATGTGGCTTAAAATGTGGCAATGCAAAATAAGCCAACCAATAGATGGCATAAAGAAAAGAGAAATGGCAGGTTTATCATAGCGTGAGTCACTGTGATATACCTGCCTGATCTAGTTTCAAGTGTCTAACTTTTAGACAATATTAACCCTTTCACTCCCGGAGGTTTTTTCGGTTATGCATTTTCGTTTTGCGCTCCCTGCCTTCAAACAGCCATAACGCTTTTATTTTTCTGTTCACGTAGCTGTATGAGGGCTTGTTTTTTGCGGGACAAGTTGTACTTTCCAACACCACTATTTAATATTGCATATGGTGTAGTGGGAAGTGGGAAAAAAATTCCAAATCAGGTGAAATTGCAAAAAAAAACGCTATTCCGCTACAGTTCTACGGGTTTCTTATTTACAGCGTTCGATGTGCATTAAAACTGACCCATTGCTTTCATTCTACTGGTCAGTACGAATCCGGCAATACCTAATATGTTTAGTTTTCCCTGCGTTTTGATAGTGATAAAATAATTAGAAAGTTGCCTTTTTTTTTTTTTTTTTTTTTTTCCTTGTCATATCTTGACCCCTATAACTTTTTGGTATTTATGTGTACAGAGCTGTATGGGGGCTCATTTTTTGCGGGGCGATCTCAAGTTTTTATTGATACCATTCTGGGGTGTGTATGACTTTTTGATCACTTTTTATTTATTTTTTTTAGAAAAAAAAAGCAACAAAAAACGGAAAATTGCCATTTGGACGCTTTTTTCCGCCACACAATTCGCCATATTGGAATTTTTTTTTATATTTTAAAAGTACGGGCGTTTTCGGTCACGGTGATACCCATGATGTCTATATTTAGTGTTATTTAGGTATTTATTTTTTAATTATACGCAAAGGGGGGTGATTTGAACTTTTTTATCTTTTTTATTTTTTATATGTTTTTTTACTTTTTTTTTTTTTTGACTATTTGAAAGGTCAAATATGAACTGATATATTGTGGCTTTTTTTTTTTTCTTTATGAGCAATCAGGGATTTTCTAGACTCAGATAAATCCAAGAATTGCTCATCTCTTATCCTGGCCTGCCATCTAGTGGCCAGAATAAGAATTGCACTTTGAAAACTGTAATCCTCACCAGCGAGGATTACAGTTTTCATATGGTGTACAGACACCCCGATTGGCCACACGGGGTGTCTGTACACCACCCGGAAGCAAACGCTTCCTGGTTCAGACGCAACTAGATGCCGTGATCATGTGTGATCACGGCATCTAACCACCCAGCATGACACCGTAAGTAGCGGCATTCTCTGCTGTTAGAAACAGCAGAGACTTGCCGGCCATGACGCCCGCCGCACTTGCGAGCGGGCGCCATGTGCCCGCATCGCCCCAGCGCCGTACATGTACGACACTGGGAGTGTAAGGGTTAAAGGAGTTGTCCAAGAATAACTAACTAATTTTTCCCTGATGCCCGCAGCCTGACCCCACTAGGGAAAGAATCATACTTGTCTGCTCCCCACCACTCCAGCCCTGCGTGCTGGCTCCCGCGTGTCCATCTTCTGGTCTGCAGCTTGTTTACTTCCTCCCCAGCACAGGCATGGTCACCTGCTCCACTGCAGCCAATGACTGGCTTCAGCAGCGATGTCTCTGTCCATTAATAAATCTTCTCCATTCTGTTAAAGGGATTGGCCGGTTCCTTATATTGATGACCTATTCTCAGGTATATCCTCAATATCAGATCAGCGGGGGTCCGACTCCTACCACTCCCACAAATTAGCTCCTGCGAGCCCTGCATTCTCTTAACTGTTTACCTGCTCGCCGTTGATATTGCCGCAGCGAGCAGATGTAATTACAACTGCTCCGTCCCATTCACTTTGACAGTATTCTGCTCCTTCCAGATGGGTGCTACCAGTTGGGGGTGTGTCCATGCACAGTCTGCCACTATCCAATCAATGTTGACAATTAAAGTCTGTGCAAGGACACACCCTCAGCTAGTTACGTCCACCTGGACCTTCATTGCAAACTGTTAGTCATTCGTAACTTCTAGAAGGAGAAGATGAGTGGCTTTTTATGCTACCCTGTGCCTAGGTAAAATTGTGATAGAAGCTGGACAACACCTTTAAGGAAGTTAATGGTCGGTTTTCATCCATATCCTTTCTCTGCACGATTTTAGGTGGAAGATGAGACGGTCTTGTGTAACATCCCTTATATGGGGGACCATGCTAAAGAGGAGGATGAAATGTTTATTGAGGAATTGATCAGTAACTATGATGGAAAGGTCCACGGAGAGGAAGGTGAGTTTTTGTGCCCTTTAATGGGCTTTGAGATAAACAGTTGTTCACATAGTGCGTGAATTGTAATAATTACTGTTGATTGTTCATAGTGCATTTAATTTGTTTTCCAATCACAGAGGTGGATTTTCAATCTGCAATGACCTCTAGTCCACGCTTACATGAACGTGAGCGTCTCTTTATGTACGGTCACTCTTTCTCGGCCGGACGCAACAGCACATCGAAAACGGGTACGCATCCCTTTGACACGAGGAAGCCAAAAGGATCCTGCTGATAGTACCGTTACCGTTTTGCACATATTTCTAAGGTTAACTGGCAATGCAGTATTGTATGTAAGACAAGATAGCAAAGTGGTTTTCTTCTGAGTACGTAACAATGTCTTGCTTGTCCTTTCTTGGTTGACGCTCTTTTAATATGTCTTTTCTTTCTGCCTATTCCATTGTGTTTGTGAAATGCTTTCCTAAGTCTTGCTTACATTGATTTGCGACTGACTCCTTTTCCAAATTCAATGCAGTCCTCCTTGCAATCATATGATCACTGGAAGTCCAGCAACTGTACCTATTACCTGTACCTTTTTTTTTTTTTTTTTTTTTTTTTTTTCTTTTTTGGGCAAGAGCTACAACTACGTAGACATTTTGGAAGGGAAATAGTAATTCAGTAGACAACAATGTAAAACATGCCATACCATGCTGAAGCCTCCAGAATAAGAGCTGCTTTTGGCTTATGTGCCACACGCAAGCAAATAGTTGGGCTCCACATTGTGTTCCCTGTGTATGATATAGGGTGTATGGACAGGCATTGTCCTTAGCAGACACCCCCCTTTAAATAGGATACCCTGAATCCTTTTTAGTACCTGCTCTTTGTGCCATAGTGGTGCTCAACATTCTCAGAAAAACACACTCACAATGCAGTTTTGTAGGAAACCCGATGGTTGCATTGTGTTTTGGTGTTGGAGGACACGACTATACTGAAACGTTCTTCATCTCCAATGTTGATGGACTGATTTATTAGCTTATCAAATAATTTGGGGAGAACAGTAAAGTCCTCATACACATTAGTGTATTGTTGGCCGAACCACCAAGAAAGAACAAGCTGGCAGTCTAAAGCATGGCTCCCGATTCTCCCCACCAGATGATGCCAGGGGAGAGAAGGATTGGGTGGACTGAATTTTGTCACTTGATCCTTCTGGTCTCCCAGAGATAAGAAGAGCTTACTGTGCATGTATGTGTATGGTGGACTTGATGCATTCCAGCTTTGTTCATTTGTAAATTATTACATTCTAAGGAATTCTGAATTTGATGGCTTGCATCTCATGGCATATGCATCCACTTGTAGTGCTACAATTGGCTCATGTATGAAGCTCAGCTGCCCAGTTTCTCTCATGTCTTTTACATTTCATATATTTTCTTAAGGGCATATTACACTGGCCGATTTTTGGGCCAACTATTGGGACCGAGCATTCAAATGAACTATAGGGATAGTTGGCCCATATAATTGTCCTGCATTTCATGAGCAAATGCTGATCACATCATTCATAATAAAAGATGCCTATTATCGCCAGCATATCACCCAGTGTAATCAGAGATGTACTGCTGATAATCAGTACAGATGAATTGTGGAGGAAGGATTGTGGCTCATATTTTGTTGCGTTGGCCAGTGTAATAAGGCCGATGCAAACTAGCGCTGTTTGAGATGTTGATCGATGTGCGTCCTGTACAAACTCCGGCCAGTCTAATATAGTCCTTACTCATTCGCTAACAAGCCATGCATGTAAGATATATTAAAACGATATTCTAATCCCTGCAGAGCACAACGCTAGTTTTAAAGGAGTTCTCATTGAATTAAGAAAATTAAAATACTTAAAGAAGAACTCCCGACAAAATTTTTATTCCATGTCCTGCTAAAAATGTACATGATGTAATCTGTAGTGAATGTCATTTTCTTACCAGTGTCTGAATTTTTGACTTATATCATCCTGAAGTTTCTTATCTGTGTCATGTGACCAGCAGTTAGACCCACCAACTCACACAGAGACTTATGTGTGGACAGGAAGTCTAATTCTCTATGTATTCCTATGAGACTGAAAGTGAGGCTCCCATAGGAATGAATAGAGCAGTTACTGGCTTTCTGTCCTGGGTCAGTTGGAGGTCAGGGAGTTGGTCACATGACCCAGCTACAATAAGAAGAAAGGTTATTACTCACAGAAAGAGTCACTGATAAGAAGATGACAATCACTACAGATTATATCATGCACCTTTCTAACAGGTCAGAGAATAAACATTTTTGCGGGAGTTCTTCTTTAAATGTTACTTTCTTATAAATATATTCCCAAATACCTTTCATTAGTTATAATAGCTCATTTTGTCTGGGGAGCAATCATCAGAGGAAATAAAATGGCTGTCGTCCTATTAGGACACACAGAACCCTTCCTAATCGCACAGCAAGACAAGTTACATCACAACACTGAGCTAAAGAGCTGCCTCATATTCCTCTCTGCTCTGCTTGTCAGGGATTGTGATCCTGAATACAGCTGATAGGTTCTCCAGTCTCCATTACCACAGCCCCACATTACCAGTCTGTCCTGTCCATGTTCTCTGTACTTCATGTCTCCTCATGAACTCCATTCCTACAGAGATTCAGCTGAAGATCTTATCAGCTATATTCAGGATCATAATCCCTGACAAGCAGAGCAGAGGAGGATGTGGCAGCTCTTTAGCTCAGTCTGGTGAAGTAATTTGTCCTGCTTTGTGCTTCTATGGTTCTATGTTTACTAATAGGATGGCGGCCATTTTATTTCTCATAATGATTACATCCGAGCCATTATGACAAATGAAAGGTATTTGGGAATATGTTTATAATAAAGTAATATTTACATATTTTCATTTTCTTAATTCCTGTAGAACCCCTTTAAGAAAAAACACACCTCTTCTTTCCTTCTGCTTTTCAGTAGTTGGGCACGCACGCCACTATTTGCCTTCCCAAATTCAAGTGACTCCTCATGTCTACTTTGGAGACCATATAGACTGCTGCCCCTTGCCATGGTTCTTGCAGGCAAGCAGTGGCCTAAAGCCTGGCATATAGCCACTAATGTGAATTGTGTAGGGCGAAATAATATTCATCTGGTGATGTTTTATGGAAACTTTTATTTTTTGCTGTTGTTATTTTTACCATTACAAAAAGTTTGTGTACATTGGAAAGACTTAGCAAACATTCAGAATATATTATGGCACATTTTTGCTCAAGATCAAATTGTAAAGCTATCCATACCTTATATAGCAGCTGGCTCAACGCACGTTCAGCCAATGACTATTTCTCCTGAACCCTCTGTACGCATGCCTGCATTCTCAAGCTGCTGTCAGACTCCTGGTGGAGGCTATTCTCCTTTGAGAATGTAAGATCTGAAAAGTTGAAAACCAGCACGTTCAACCATTCTTTCTCCCTGACATCGGAAGAAAGTCTGGATACCCCATGCACATTAGATGGTTGCCTAGTCCAGCTAAAATCTGCCAGGGATTGTCTAATATGTATGACCGACGACATGGTAAAAATAATGTTGCCAGTCCAAACACTGATATAAACCTTAACCTGCTCAAAAGGGTTCTTACTTCAGAACTCAGTTTCCAAAGTCATCTAGGTTGGTGTGATGTGCTGAATGTCATGCTTAATTTGCTTCATGCTTTACACGGATTTATGCTGAGAAGCATCTGACTAATATAATGCTTCCATCTGATGTGCTTATTAGTTTGCATTTTTCGTGGTGTATATTAAATGCAGTCTGTCGGCGGTTTTGACCATGCAAAACTGCTGACAGCCCTAGCTTTGAGGCTGAGGAGAGCTGTACAAACATACCTTTTCAGGAGCTTTTCTTGTCAGGAGTAGTGTGAGCATAAAGTTTTATTCTGCCAGCTTCTGCAAGTGCCCATGGCGGGCTTCACTTTGAGGTGCCCTTCTGCCTTGAGTGACTGCTGTAGTGGTCTCATGGTTGGTGCTACAGCTGTCACTCAGAGCACAGGGGTTCTGTGTGGATCTCTTACATATCCTTACTGGCTATGCTTTGGTATTTTAAGCTTTTGATGTTTCAAATGTACACATTTATGGCTGGACTGCAAGATTTCTTAGGTTTTGTTTGGAAGAATCTTAAGAAAGCTGACTTGGTTCTGTGCAGGTGCTGGCATTCTGGATGATGCCAGCTTTCTGGAGCTGGTTGATGCTCTTATTCAGATTACAGATGAAGGTGAAAGTAGACAGAGTGAGTCAGCAGGACGCAAGGCAGAAGAGGGGAAAGGCGAAGGACCCATGACACGAAAAAGAAAGAGAATTGCTGAGGAAGGTAAATAATTCATTTTGTAGACCCTTGTAGTTGCTCCTTCTAAAGTTCAAGCACCTTGTTTATTAAAGCACTGCTTGTGACAAGTTTATTTTTGGTTTATTCTTATGTTAACTGCTACACCCTCTGACTGCCTAAAAAGCGGAGCAGTGTTGCTTTATAAATATGGTGCTCATTCTGAATACCATATTTCTCAGTATATTGACACCAGACAACTTGCATGAATACATTGATAATGCTCCCCTTAAATCTTCATATATCCAGCTTCCATCATATATTATAAAAGTGGCTGTCTGCAGCCATCACTATCGTGGGCTCAGTGTATAGGGATTTCTACAGTTACCATTGAGCGTAATGAAAGCTGTAAAATCTCTATGCTCTGAGTTCCTTCTAGTGGTTGCTACAGGAAAATGGTTTTTATGTTGGGAAGCAAGGGAGTCGTGTGGTCGGCCTCCCTGTGAGTACAACACTGATCAATGGAGATGTAGAATTTGGCAGCTGTATATTTAATGAATGAAGTCTGTACACGATGATGAGTTAGTGAAATTAGGTTTTCACACTTTAAGCCTATGGACACATATCGCATGGAAAAATAATTTTTTTACGTATATTTGTAGTTACTTTGAGTTACAAAAGGGTGCACTAATTTTCAGTGTGCAATCTATATTCCTTCAGTTATTTTTAGGCGCCATGCAACCTGCTACTAGTTTCATACTTTTCTCACTTTTGTGTTTCAATCCCAGTAATACATGCTGGATGTGGGGTCTGTATGTCCAGGATGCTGCTGTCTTCATTAGCGGTCATGCATCAGCACAGATACATCCCTAGACTTCTTTCTCCTTCAAGAGCCCATGAGGAATCTACTCTCCCATGTTCTTATAGACACTGATATTTGGGAGAGCTTGACACCCTCCTTCCCCTCCAGGGTTGTGGAGTTTGAGTCGAATATAGTTTTGGGTGGAGTTGGTGTCGTTTTGGGTGGAGTTGTAGAAATGTACCAACTCCAGCTTAAAAATAATATTATCTCTAATTATTAGTGTGTAATGAATGTATTGACTTTCATATAAATTTAGAAATATTAATCATACATATACTTTATGATCTAATCAGTAATAAGCAGGGTATTCTAGTGGTGATAGATAATCAGTTCTCGCCTCTCGTGTGTTCTCTCCTGTCCCTTACACCAGGTATCTTCATGCTGTTACAATGTCTGAAACTGTGCTGCTCATGCTCATTAGTGAAGACCAGAGGAGGAAGTTCACTAATGGTCATGCCTGCAGTCATCTCCAAACTGATAGACAGAACAGGAAGGCAGCATTAAAGGGCTTGTCCAGAAATATATGGAAAGAATCCTACTTACTCCTAACTGCTCTGGTCCTTCATGCCGGCTCACATACAACCCCTGGCAAAAATTATGGAATCACCAGTCTCTGAGGATGTTCCTTCAGTTCTTTAATTTTGTTGAAAAAAAACAGATCACAGACATGACAAAAAACTAAAGGCATTTCAAATGGCAACTTTCTGGCTTTAAGAAATACTAAAAGAAATCAAGAAAAATAATTGTGGTAGCCAGTACTTACATTTTTAGAACAAGCACAGGGAATTATTTATGGAATCACTCAATTCTGAGGAAAAAATTATGGAATCATGAAAAACAAACAAACAAAATAACACTCCAACACATCACTAGTACTTTGTTGCACCACCTCTGGCTTTTATAACTTCTTGCAGTCTCTGAGGCATTGACTTAAAGGGATTTTGTCACCATGATTTTGCCTATTAAGGTAATCATACTACTGGATTCAGCTGAGCATGGGGATCTCAAAAACGTAATTATTATAGATCATATTTGATGGTAAAAAAACATATTTTATGAAATGCCAATCACTTACATAAGGAGCCCAAGGGGATGCGCCCAGCGCCGTTGGAGCCCGGTCACGCCGATACAGTTGAAGCCCAGGACCGCCCACCTCATTAATATTCACTTCACTGCTTCCAGCAGTGAAGCTCCGTCATCGTTGTAATCCCGCGCAGGCGCAGTACCTAAAGCGGTCTGCGGGCATCGGCCTCAGAGAAGGTACTGCGCATGCGCGGGATTACAACGATGACGGAGCTTCACTGCTGGAAGCAGTGAAGTGAATATTAATAAGGTGGGCTCCAACTGTATCGGCGTAAGTGATTGGCATTTCATAAAATACGTTTTTTTACCATCAAATCACCAACTATGATCTATAATAACGTTTTTGAGATCCCCATGCTCAGCTGAATCCAGTAGTATGCAGGGTGGATAAAAATCAATGTTTTTTTAAAAAAAATCAAAAAAATCGGATTTTTTTGATTTAAATCGGATTTTTTTCAATAAACTGCTTTTTGAGGAAAATATTTTACCATCCAAAGGTTCTTCCATCATGAGATAAAGCTGAGTTGTTTAACTCAGTAGAATAAAGGCTGTATATGTGTAACATTCACAATGCCATGCTCTTCCAGAGGTTTCTGTAGGATTAGTGGGCAGTTTCTCTCCTATATTATCACAGACGCTCGCTTTACTTCAGTGCCAAGTCCAAGAAGTTGAGCTACAGAGGACAGCAGGGGCAGTAGTATTTAAGTTTTTCATGTGTTGGCTGGGCTGACAGTCTAAGTTTCTTAAAATATATATATATTTTGTTTAGCCAAATTAGTTAACAAACATGGATGTTTGTTTAAAGGGGTTGTCTCATCTTGACTAATGGGGGCATATCGCTAGGATATGCCCCCATTGTCTTATAGGTGCGGGTCCCACCGTTGGGACCCGCACCTATATCGAGAACGGGGCCCCGCAAGGTGGTGGCTGGAGGACTCCGGTCCGGCCACCACCAAGCCGGCTCCCCATAGAAATGAATGGGAGCGCACCGCGCTTGCGCGGCCACCGCTCCTATTCATTTCTATGGAGCCGACGGAAATAGCCGAGCCAGCGCTCGGCTATCTTCGCCGGCCACATTGAAAATGTGCGCAGTGCGCCCCCGTTCGCTTTCGGGGCCCCGTTCTCGATATAGGTGCGGGTCCCAGCGGTGGGACCCGCACCTATAAGACAATGGGGGCATATCCTAGCGATATGCCCCCATTAGGCAAGATGAGACAACCCCTTTAAGCAAATAACTTATGCTGTAATGTTGTTATTGTTTCAGTTGAATAAATCTATTTAAATTGTTATTAAGGTCAGGATTATTTTTCTCCTTCCTAAGTACAACAGAACAGTGGTGTCCAAATATGAATGATTAACCCATTAAACTGGGGAGAAAAAAGTAATATAAAAAGTGATTCTAAAAATCTTCATCTACTTGCATGTTAAAGTAGCAAGAACTAGTTTAGGTAGAAACTTTGATTTAAATCACTGATTTAAATCAAGCCTTACTGACTAGTGATTTAAATCGTGATTTAAATCGTGATTTAAATCAGTTAGATTTAAATCAAATCCACCCTGGTAGTATGATTACCTTAATAGACAAAATCGTGGTGACAGAATCCCTTTAATGAGTGACAAACAGTACTCTTCATCAATCTGGCTCCAGCTTTCTCTGATTGCTGTTGCAAGATCAGCTTTGCAGGTTGGAGCCTTGTCATGGACCATTTTCTTTAACTTCCACCACAGATTTTCAATTCGATTGAGATCCGGACTGTTTGCAGGCAATGACATTGACCTTATGTGTCTTTCTTCAAGGAATGTTAGAAACAGCAGAGACTTGCCGGCCATGACGCCCGCCGCACCCGCGAGCGGGCGTCATGTCCCCACACCGCCCGAGCGCCGTACATGTACGGCGCCGGTCGGGAAGGGGTTAACCACCTTCCCATGTTGTTTGTACTTGGTTCAGGTTTTAGACACAGCTGACTATGAACAACCAACATCTTGTGCAACACTGCGTGATGATTTACCCTCTTTAAGGAGTTTGATAATCCTCTCCTTTTTTTCAATTGACATCTCTGGTGTTGGAGCCATGATTCATGTCAGTCCACTTGTTGCCACAGCTCTGCAAGGTGTGATCACTCCTTTTTACCTGAATACTAACGAGCAGATTTAATCTGATGCAGGTGTTATTGTTTGTAATGAAAATGTGCAGGGTGATTCCATAATTTTTTCCTGTACTTGTTCTAAAAATGTAACTTACTAGCTTCCACAATTATTTTTCTTGATTTCTTTTAGTATTTCTTAAAGCCAGAAAGTTGCCATTTGAAATGCCTTTAGTTTTTTGTCATGTCTGTGATCTGTTTTTTTTTTCAACAAAATTAAACAACTAAAGGAACATCCTCAGAGACTGGTGATTCCATAAGTTTTGCCAGGGGTTGTATGTCCATCTTCTGGCCCGTCGCTTGTTGAATTCATCCCGGCACAGGCATGATAATCTTCTCTCCTGCAGCCAATAACTGGCTTTAGCGATGATGTGTCTGTTATTGACATGTCACTGCTGAATCCAGTCATTGGCTGATCATGCCCATGCTGGAGAGACAAACCTCAGTAGAACCAATGGACCCAGTGCCCAGGGCCGGAGCTGCCGATAGTACTAAAGTATGAATCTTTCCATAGCGGAGGCAGGCTGAGGGCACGTATTAAAAATTATTTATTCCCAGACAACCATATATTTCTTAAAATTATTAAAAGGGGTGGTCCAGGTTCAGAGCTCAACCTGGACAAATCCCCATTTTTCACCCAGGCAACACCCCTGACATGAGTGTCAGAGCATTTCATGCTTCAATTCTCTCCATTGCCCTGCGCTGTATCAGGGGGTGGGTGGGGGTTTCTGAGGGTGCTTGGGTGAAAATGGGGAATAACCGTGTATAACCGTGTTAGCCAATTATTAAATGCGTAGCACATTGCATATTTACTTACAGGAACCTAGAAAATTTCAGGATTTGCAGAAATTGTATTCCAATAAATAGGGCTTGTGTTCCATCTAAGTATCCTGGTTACCATTTTACTACATTAACATTGTTATCACTATATTATTGGCCATTTATGAAGGAGTTGGATCTGGGGTGTGATGAAATTCAGGAGTCAAGAGTCAGAACTACCAAGGAGGTATCATATTGTGTGGGCTCGGCATGCATGTGGAGTCTGCATTCCCTGAAATCAGTGGAGGCCACTTTGGCACCATAAGAGGTACAATATAATGTCGGCTTAGCATGCATGTGAAGCCTGCATCCTCTGTAGTTAACGGAGGCTGCTATGGCACTTAGTGACTATGGCGTTTAGTGTTAGGTTCCCGTCTTAAAGAGATCGCCTTGATGTATGGCAGACGGGCACAGATAATTTTGTACAATAGTATTTGCCAAGAATCTCACATTTACAACGTAGCGCTAGTTTGGTGTAGATATTGAGTATGGCAGTATTGTATGTACTCATTTTATTGTTTGTGTTCGCAGAGTGCTGTTGCGTTTTTTTTTTTTACTTTTCTATTTGCAGCCATGGTGACGTGCACCTGCATACTTGGATGTGCTGACTGACCCCCAGTTTTTCTAAGAGTCAGAACTTTGGCATACCGACTCTACAGCCCTGCTCCCCTGCAGGGTCTGCCATGGTTGCTCTCCACTCCCTATACTGATGAGGAGTGTGTGATTTCTCCTTGCGGAATGCTTTGTGTGCTTTCCTCCCGAGCTACACTCTGGAGCATTACAGCTCTGTAAAGGAGTTACAGACTCTACAGCAGAATATGGCGGAACATTTATCTATCTATAATAGAAGAATGTATGCACCATCCCAGCATGTGACATTGCCATGAATTTAAGGGGTTAATCTTTCTCCACTCACTCAGTTTTCCACTCACTTCCCTGTCAAGCTGCGATTTGAGCAACTCACACCCCAAACGCAGTCCATGCACCCCCAGATACACACGAACTACACCCATTCTGACAGCCTAAACACAGGAACACAGGAACTAAACATTAAAGCCACTATAGTAGAGTACACCAGCAGAGGTCCTTTGACCATTCTTTGTATCTTGTACAAATAATATTAAGCAATGTTCCTTTTTATTGAGACATGTCCAGCCAGAAGGTTAAACCACAAATCTTTCTTCTTTTTTTTTTTTTTTTTCAGCAAATTTTGTTTTTACATCTTTTTCTTTCAAATGTACAGGTGAGGTCCAAAGCACAGGAAGTAATTCTGCTCAAACAAAAGGCCAAGTAGACACCAAAGCCGATGGAGAAGATAACGTCTCTGCTCAGGGCAAAACACGAGGTAAGAAACAATTTTATAATGCTGCTGGACTTACGGTGGATTTACACTACCTGATATTTGGGCAGGTTATCGGGAATGAACTTTCCTGCGATCACTTATTCCAGACTATCTGCCCGTCTAAATGTGCTGCCGATCACCCACTGGACGAGCAAAATGCTCGTTCATCGGGTGATCCTGTCGTTCGTGCAGGCACATCATCGTTTCTGGGCAGCAGATCATGCTGTCTAAACTGCAATCTGCTGGCCAGAAGCTGTAGTGCAGCTGTAGGAGGGCAAGCGATCACACTACAGACTAAAACTACATGTCCTAGTTTCAGTCCTGCCGCCTCCCAGCACGTTTGCCGCACTGCGGCCGGAACTCCGTCCCGGAGCGTAGTTCCGGCCACACACCTGCACTAGCAGCAGCACGGATCCCCTGCTGCTAATGTGAAAGTAGCATTAGGGTGATTACACTTGAAGTGTTGAGGACAACTGGCAACAAAATGGATGGATGTTGTTACAGAAATAATACATCTACTATTAAGAAATTTGAAGATCAAAGCAGGAAAAAGAACATATTTCAGAAGTACTGTTCATATGGTTGCTGGATGTTGATTTAGTGGTGCTTAATTATAACTTTAAAGAATCCACACTATTTACTTTGCCCTTTGCCCTCTTTACAAAGATAAATTGCTTTTAGCACTTTTGTTAATGTAGCATAGAAAAAAAAATTGTGGACCCGTAGTCTATTCGTTCCTAAGAGACTGACATTGAGGCCCTGCATGGTTATTACCTAGTAGCACCCCCTTTGACAAGTATCACAGTTTGTAAATTCTTTTGTAGTCAGCCAAGAATCTTTCAATTTTTGTTTGAGGGATTTTAATCTGTTCTTCCTTGCAAACATCTTCCAGTTCTTTGAGATTTCTAGACCATCTTGCATGGATTGCTCTTGTGAGGCTTATCCACAGGTTTTCAATGATGTTCAGATCAGGGAACTGTGAGGACCATGGTAAATCCTTCAGCTTTAATTTATATCAAGAGTAATTTGTCTACAAACTGTGACAATACCTGCGGCTAACATTTATACACCGTATTTTTCACTTTATAAGACGCTCCATTATGGAAGCGCTCACTTGTATCTATAAAGTGCCGGGACCTCAGATCAGCCCACCCAGCCACATAAGGTTAAAATAAAAACCTATCTTACCTGTCCTGCGCCGCGGCTCCGCTCTTCTGTCTTCCCGGGCCGGCGCTGCACTGTCCTGACCACGTACAGCGTCAGGATGTAGTGCGAGCACTATGACCTGACGCTGCATGCAGTCAGGTGACAGTGCAGCGCCGGCCGGAGAGGACAGAGGAGCGCCGGACCCGGAGCGGAGCCGCGGCGCAGGACAGGTAAGAGAGGTTTTTATTTTAACCTTATGTGGCTGGGTGGGCTGATCTGAGGTCTGATGGGGGCACAATAAGCTGATCTGAGGTCTGATGGGGGCACAATAAGCTGATCTGAGGTCTGAAGGCGGCACATTTTGCTGATCTCAGGTCTGTTGGGGGCACAATTTGCTGATCTGAGGTCTGATGGGGGCACATTCTGCTGATCTGAGGTCTGATGGGGGCACATTCTGCTGATCTGAGGTCTCATGGGGGCACATTCTGCTGATCTGAGGTCTCATGGGGGCACATTCTGCTGATCTGAGGTCTCATGGGGGCACATTCTGCTGATCTGAGGTCTGATGGAGGCACAATAAGTTGATCTAAGGTCTCATGGGGGCACATTCTGCTGATCTGAGGTCTCATGGGGGTAGAGTGGGCTGATATGGGGGCTGATCTGAGGTCTCATGGGTGCACAGTGGGCTGATATGGAGGCTGATTTGAGGGCTGATGGGGTTCTGACATGGAAGGCTGATATGGGGGTCTGATGTGATGTCCTGAAATTTATGGGGGTCTGATATGAGGTGTGATGAAAAATATTTTTTTCTTATTTTCCTACTCTAAAATCTGGGGTGCGTCTTATCATCAGTTGCGTCTTATAAAGCGAAAAATACGGTATGTTATAGTTTGCCTTGACTCCTGAATTTATTAACACGTAGATTTACGGTACCCCAATTAAACATTACATTTATCAGTAAAGTTGTTTGCTTGCAATGTTTTTTAGGCAGCAAGAGAAACTCTAAAAGCCTTCTGCCAAGTGATCTTATTTTTAGTGCTATTTCTGCTGTTTTTCCGGAAAGAGGCTTTCCAGAAGAAGTCAAGAAAAGGTAAATCATCCAAAATTATTATAGTAGTAGTATTATTTTAATAACCTTTGCAAAGTATACAATTGGGAACATACCGGATATCTATTCTAAATCCTAATTATTTGTATCTTCCACTGAAAAAACAAAACCTGTTCTCATCAGTATCATGAGACAAGAAAACCACTTTAAACAAATCGAGACTGTCAGTATTTTCGTTTATTAAATTATTTTCAGGTACAAGGAGCTGACTGCAGCTATGGACCCTAACACACTTCCACCACAATGCACTCCAAATATTGATGGACCCTTGGCGAAATCTGTTCCCCGAGAACAGTCTTTGCACTCCTTTCATACGCTGTTCTGCCGACGCTGTTTTAAGTATGACTGTTTCTTGCACCGTAAGTAGCCTGTAACTCCTATATTATCTATCTATCGAAATTATACTTTTAATAGATCTCTCCCAAGTGAAGTTGACAGTACATGGGGTACAGTCCACCGAAAGTGCCAGAGCCTCTTATGGGGGGATGGGTCTCAGCATCTCTGAGTCTGTGGGGTTCAATCTGAAAGCTTGGTGTTATAGAGCAGGAGAAGCTGAGTGGATTGATGTATATATTTGTGGGAAAATATTTAGTAAAACCTGTAATTTATACATATATGTCTGCAGCCCTGTGAAGAGCTATTGGTATAGTACGGAGGGGTTATCAGTGGCTGACAACTATCTCTGTAAGCACACTTATACACACAATGCTATCAATCACCCCTCCCTTCTGTACCCATGGCTGTTCACAGGGCTGCAGATATAAATGTATAAATTACAGGTTTTACTGAATCTTTCCCTACAAATATATACATAAACCTTCTCAGCTTCTCCTGCTCTATAACATGGTTCTTTCAGATTGCATTGCATTTTTTGGTGAAAGGCCCTATTTAAGAGGGCAGAAATGCGGTAAAAGTCCTTACAAAAATATTCATGAACAGCCATTTTGATTAAGAAACAGAAGAAATTCAGAAGAATCACAGCCACACCACCACCCTCCTCTCTGTACTACATGTCTTCTCATGAACTCCATTACTACAGAGATTCAGCTGAAGACCATATTAAACTGTATTCAGGATCGTAATTAGGAATGAGCATATTCTAGATCAGAAGTCGCTTCGCTCCAAACTTTGTTTTAATGCTGTACGGAGATAACTCATTTCCCCTCATCGGAGCCCATGCATTTTAATGCTGTATGGAGACTGATCTCCGTACAGCATTAAAACGAAGTTTGAAGCGAAGTGACTTTGGATCTAGGATCTGAAGCTCGCTTCGCTCATCCCTAATCATAATCCCTGATGAGCAGAGAGGAGGATTGGACAGCTCTTTAGCTGAGTGTTATGAAGTAACTTGCCCTCCTATGTGATTAGGACAGGTTCTGTGTGCACTAATAGGACGGCGGCCATTTTATTTCCCCTCATGATTGCCTCCTAGACAAAATGAGCCATTATAACTAATGAAAGCTATTTGGGAATGTATTTATAATAATGTTGTATTTGAGTATTTTCAGTCATTTTATTAATTCCTGCAGAAACCATTTTAAGTGATTCTGACAAGCACTTGATATGCTGCAGAGGTTTTCTACATGACCATTCTGTCTTTCCTTTTTCTCTGTTAGTAGTACAGAGAGAGGGTTTTTGATGTCTGGAAAAAAATGTTTCCCACACCATAGGTGTTAAACTGGCCCAGCACATGGGAGAAAAGTCTACCACCTCCTCCTATACCAACCAGATCAGCTGAAATTTTTGTGTATGGTAGCATCCCTACTTCCCCTGAGCAGATGTCAGGGAGATCTATGGGAGCAGCTGGATTTTAACGTGTGTGATCTTTATTTTCGTGTGAGATGTCCTGGCTTTGAGTCCTTCCCATTTCGCATAGAAATAAACATTTACTCTCGGGAGACGGTCATCTCTTGTATGACTGGCTTTATTCAGTAGAGGGACTTTTCATTACAGTTCAGTATTTTGTACTTTGTAATTTACTTACAGTACAGACCAAAAGTTTGGACACACCTTCTCATTCAAAGAGTTTTCTGTATTTTCATGACTATGAAAATTGTAGATTCACACTGAAGGCATCAAAACTATGAATTAACACATGTGGAATCATATAAGTAGCAAAAAAGTGTGAAACAACTGAAAATATGTCTTATATTCTAGGTTCTTCAAAGTAGCCACCTTTTGCTTTGATTACTGCTTTGCACACTCTTGGCATTCTCTTGATGAGCTTCAAGAGGTAGTCACCTGAAATGGTTTTCACTTCACAGGTGTGCCCTGTCAGGTTTAATAAGTGGGATTTCTTGTCTTATAAATGGGGTTGGGACCATGAGTTGTGTTGGGCAGAAGTCAGGTGGATACACAGCTGATAGTCCTACTGAATAGACTGTTAGAATTTTGTATTATGGCAAGAAAAAAGCAGCTAAGTAAAGAAAAACAAGTGGCCATCGTTACTTTAAGAAATGAAGGTCAGTCAGTCCGAAAAATTGGGAAAACTTTGAAAGTGTCCCCAAGTGCAGCTGCAAAAACCATCAAGCGCTACAAAGAAACTGGCTCACATGAGGACCGCCCAAGGAAAGGAAGACCAAGAGTCACCTCTGCTGCAGAGGATAAGTTCATCCGAGTCACCAGCCTCAGAAATCGCAGGTTAACAGCAGCTCAGATTAGAGACCAGGTCAATGCCACACAGAGTTCTAGCAGCAGACACATCTCTACAACAACTGTTAATAGGAGACTCTGTGCAGCAGGCCTTCATGGTAAAATAGCTGCTAGGAAACCACTGCTAAGGACAGGCAACAAGCAGAAGAGACTTGTTTGGGCTAAAGAACACAAGGAATGGACATTAGACCAGTGGAAATCTGTGCTTTGGTCTGATGAATCCAAATTTGAGATCTTTGGTTCCAACCACTGTGTCTTTGTGCGACGCAGAAAAGGTGAACGGATGGGCTCTACATGCCTGGTTCCCACCGTGAAGCATGGAGGAGGAGGTGTGATGGTGTGGGGGTGCTTTGCTGGTGATACTGTTGGGGATTTATTCAAAATTGAAGGCATACTGAACCAGCATGGCTACCACAGCATCTTGCAGCAGCATGCTATTCCATCATTTATTTATCAACAGGACAATGACCCCAAACACACCTCCTCCAGGCTGTGTAAGGGCTATTTGACCAAGAAGGAGAGTGATGGGGTGCTACGCCATATGACCTGGCCTCTACAGTCACCAGACCTGAACCCAATCGAGATGGTTTGGGGTGAGCTGGACCGCAGAGTGAAGGCAAAAGGGCCAACAAGTGCTAAGCATCTCTGGGAACTCCTTCAAGACTGTTGGAATACCATTTCAGGTGACTACCGCTTGAAGCTCATCAAGAGAATGCCAAGAGTGTGCAAAGCAGTAATCAAAGCAAAAGGTGGCTACTTTGAAGAACCTAGAATATAAGACATATTTTCAGTTGTTTCACACTTTTTTGCTACTTATATAATTCCACATGTGTTAATTCATAGTTTTGATGCCTTCAGTGTGAATCTACAATTTTCATAGTCATGAAAATACAGAAAACTCTTTGAATAAGAAGGTGTGTCCAAACTTTTGGTCTGTACTGTATATGTGTACCACATTAATTGAGTATGTGTATTTGGTGTCATGTTTTTGAATACAATGAACACGATAGACACATGTCTTTGCTGTAGTGCACAAACATGACTGGTTTATGAAGCCTTGTTATTTTTGTGCCTTTTTAGCTTTTCATGCAAGTCCTAATGTGTGTAGGAGAAGGAATCGAGAAATCAAGATTGAAACAGAACCATGTGGAAGTCAGTGCTTCTTGTGGCTGGTAGGTTTTTTTTATGTACTTATTCTTTACATGCAGATTTGTAATTTTCTTCCACTTTGAAAGTTGGATGCTAGTTTCAAGCATATTTATAAGTGTTCTTGTGAGTTCACAAAATTCATTCCTAGTTTTTTCTATAAGGGCCTGGGCTACATGGCAACTTTGGTTGCACAACGCTGGCAGGTTGCATTGCAACATCATCATCGTCATCATCATCAAGTAATGCTTGTGAATTTGGGCGCTACACAGGGACAGAACAGTTACATAAAATCCAAACCTGTAGATTTTTAGTAGCAAATCACAAGTGAGTTTTCCAGCCTAGAGCTGAATTTAACATGTCTAATGATGTTTCAAATCCTAAATCACACCCTAAAATAGCAGGGCTGTGGAGTCGGAGTTGGAGTCGTTATAAAATGGACTGACTCCAAAAATATATAATAAATTGGTACCGTTAGTTCAATGCTGTATATGCTGAATATATTTTCATAAGAATTTGTGAAAATGATGAAATGTCCTATAAAAGTCTTATGTATTCCTGATCTAAGGATCTAGGCTTTTAGTTGAGATGAATGTGTGCTGCCCTTTATGTAGATGCTCAGTAGTGAAGCTCTTCCGCTACAGATCAGAGGAAAAAGGCACTGAGAAGGAATGGCTGCACTCATCTCAGATCTGCTAATCCTCAAACAGGATTAAAGAGGTTTTCTCACTAGTTACAAAGATTAGCTTTCAACATAAAGGGACAGTTAAAAGAAGACATTTTCTAAATACAGTGGTCAGTAGATTTTACTTTAGTCATGAACTATAAACAGTTCAGCAGGTCTCTCACTGCACACAGGTTTCTGTGTTAACCTGCAGACCAGAAACCTGTTATCTGGTTAGCTGAGAGCAGGAGTAACCTCACCCCCATAGAATGATGGGACTGAGCGCCGAGTGAAATTATAAGGTGTAGCAAGATTACATGTAGTAAGCAAAAAGTACAAGTGTTGTGAGGACTGAGAAGCATGGCTTTACCTGTAATTGTGTTAGAAATCACAATCTCCTGCTCTGTCAGAGTAAATTAATATATGCTAATAACTGCTGGAGACCCACCCACAGCCTGAGGAGACAGAGTGAGTGCAAACTACCTGTCAGCCAGTGAAACAACCTGCTGAGAAAACCCCTTTAAGGAAAGTACTTCTTAGTATATCTAAACCCTTAATAAACAGTGCATAAATCACTTGTCCAGTGCATGTTCTCTCTGTATGCTTTGTTTTAGTTTGCTTTTCCTCTGAGCTCATGTTTGGAGAGGTTAGCTGCTCTGATGGCTTCTATATGCTATACATAGAATATAAGGGGGGAAACTGTTTTCTAACATCTCAAATTCAGAAATACAGAAACAAACATGTGAAAAAGTACTATACTGTAGGTGTATAAGCCATTGCCATGCCTTTGTTATCTAGCACTGCTAGTAGTTTCACTTTCTAGACTGTGAAGCAGTATGATGTAAAACACTTAGGGTCTTATGTATGAAAACTGTCTTGGTGTAGAAGTTGCTTTGTTGCTCATAGAAACCAATCAGAACCCCCCTTTCATTTCTTATAGTGCTCATATAGGAGAAATAAAAGGGGAGCTCTGATTGGTTGCTATGAGCAACAAAGAAAGTCTTAGATCTAGACAGTTTTCATACATCAGGCCCTTAGTGAGCTGTACCCAGAGAAAAGCCTGACACTGAAAGTTCAGAGTAAAGATATCTAGTAAAACATATTACAAACTTCTTTTTTTTGTCATGACAGATCTGTACTATTGATTTATGCAAAGAAGTTATTGCTGAAACACGCGCCATGTATGAGGGAGTCGGAGTCGAAGTTAGGGAAAATTAGGGAGTCTGAGCTTTGGCTTACCGACTCCACAGCCCTGTAAAATAGTCATGCAACTTCACTCCACCAGCAGGTTGCAGACAAATCTTGTACATTAATCACACTACTTAAAGGGTTTCTGTCACCAGTTTTGGGCATATAAAACAGGATGACATTTGCAATGTGCAAATGTCACCTGATGCCCAAACTGGTGATCATTTTTTTACTGGTGCCCCCGTTTTTGAAATAAATCAACTTTTGTCGTATGCAAATGAAGCTTACTAGGTGCAAGGGGCGGTAACCCTGCACCTAGTAAGCGCCGTTTCCCTACCTTTATTCACGCCCCCTTTGTTGTGATAGACAGGGCCAGGCAGCTCGCTCTAGCTGCTCCTGGCCCTGTCCGTGCTGAAAATCCCGCGCCTGCGCCGTTCGGACTTCATTTGGCGCAGGCGCAGTGAGTGCCGATTGCTGCCGGGCTCCCGGCTTCCTCACTGCGCCTGCGCCGATGACGTCACAGAACACCCAGAAGAGAAGGCGGCGCAGGCGCAGTGAGGAAGCCGGGAGCCCGGCAGCAATCGGCACTCACTGCGCCTGCGCCGAATGAAGTCCGAACGGCGCAGGCGCGGGATTTTCAGCACGGACAGGGCCAGGAGCAGATAGAGCGAGCTGCCTGGCCCTGTCCATCACAACAAAGGGGGCGTGAATAAAGGTAGGGAAACGGCGCTTACTAGGTGCAGGGTTACCGCCCCTTGCACCTAGTAAGCTTCATTTGCATACGACAAAAGTTGATTTATTTCAAAAACGGGGGCACCAGTAAAAAAATGATCACCAGTTTGGGCATCAGGTGACATTTGCACATTGCAAATGTCATCCTGTTTTATATGCCCAAAACTGGTGACCGAAACCCTTTAATGTTGCACAACCAAAGTAGCTCTAGCCTAAAGCCTATGGCGCAACTTATACCTGCGTAGCAAAAAGTCCAGTGATCGATCATCACAAAACTGCTTGTGTTTCTTGAAATTAACTGTGTGAAGGTACTGGCAGATGACATTTTCTTAGTAGCTATACAAGCAGATACTAGTACACCAGTGAAGATGTAGTTTTTTGTTCTTTTTTTTTGTGTATGTATTTTATTTCTGTTTTTGACTGATATGGCACCCACACATTTCACGTTTTATTACATACTCCTCAGCAATGAAATTGCAACACTAATGAGGAAAAGTGATGGAATTATGGAAATCACAGGATTGATTGGAATGCAAATGATAGGCATATAATAAAAAAATGGAAGCAACGTATTCAAAGCATCTTAATTTATTCTGTATTGAGTATGAGCACCATATGCACTTACACGCCTTGGCATGCTATGAGTGAGGTTATTAACCCCTTCCCGCAATATCACGTACATGTACGTGGGGGAATGTGGTGCCTTACCGCATTCCCACATGCATGTACGTGATATGCTGACACTGTCACCGCAACCACTGCTAGGCAACCATGATGCCGGCCAGTAGTGAATCGCATCGCTCACCGCCCGGGAATCGCTGTGATTGGTCACTTAACACAGAACGACCAATCACAGCCCACATTGTGAATTTAGGGAGGATCGAGCTACTCTCCTTCTCTGATCATCCCCATTCCTGTCAGGGAAGTGATCAGAGAAGGAGCCACAGTAAAAAGCAGCACGTAGTGAAAATTAACCCCTTCAGCGCCACTATTCTGTGCCCTAATAAGTGTGACAGATCACTTCTGTGTCACCACACTGTGATCTGTCACATCAGTTCTGCCACATACAACATCCCCTGTCACATGATCCTCTGCCTCATACATAATTAACCCCTTCAGTGCCTGATTTACCACTCTTCTGTGCCTGATTTGTCCCTGTCAGTGACAGATCTGTCCTGTCCCGTCCGTCGAGACACCTGTCTGTTCCATCCGTCCGTCGAGACACCTGTCTGTTCCATCCGTCCGTCGAGACACCTGTCTGTTCCATCCGTCCGTCGAGACACCTGACTGTTCCATCCGTCCGTCGAGACACCTGTCACACACTCCCAAGTTACATTAAAAAAAAAAAAAAAAATTAATCCTGTCACTGTGTGCGCCATTCTCCTGTGTCTACATACTCGTGTCCTGTGCTTAAGTGGCACCATTCCGTAAAATAGAAGTCTCCTGGATTTGTGCCACCTATAACTGTAAAATAATAAATGAACCCCTGTTCTGCCCCAGTATGGATATTGGCACTACTCTCTGCCCCATCCTAGACCCCTGTATATAATTTTCAGCCTCCTGAGGCTCATCGCCAGCCATCTGTGCTAATTGTGACACCTGTCAATAATTGCCAAGTGACTTGGGGAGTTTTTATCCTAAAGGATATATAAGATTTTACTTAGCTGTTCTATTTAAAAAAAAAAATAGAAAGATAAAAAAATATATACGTTAGTTTACAGTTTAAAATGACTAAACGTTTTTTCATTGCCGAAGAGGCAGATGAAGATGGAGATGAAGTGACATTTTGAGTGTCATCTTCCTCGAGTGAATCATCTAGTGATGAACCCCCTCATAGACGTCCTAGGGGTAGTGTGCAGTCGCAGCGCCGTACAAGTGATTCTTCATGGATCCCCACAGATAACTATGTGCCCCAGGTGCCTGAATTTACCGCCACTTCAGGCATCAAGGTAAATACCACAGGTTTCAGTGGAATTAATTTTTTCAAATTATTCTTCACTGATGACCTAATTAACCTGATGGTGGAACAAACAAATATATATGCAGAGCAATTTATTGCCTCCCATCCAGAAAGTTTTATATGGCAAGGCTCCACAAATGGACCCCTACTGACACGATGGAAATGTAAAAGTTTTGGGGACTTCTCCTAAGCATGGGCATTACAAAAAAAACAACAATATGTTCGTATTGGAACAAAGATATTCTTCATCACACCCTTCTTTACTGTTTTGCCATGCCCCGGACCTGTTTTGAAGCTATTATAAGATTTTTACACTTCAGCAATAATAATGAAGGCTCACCCCCAAGCGACCCCAGTTATGACAGACTCTTTAAAATTAGGCCAGTGGTTGAACACTTCAATTCAAAATTTCAAGTATATACCCCCAAAAAATGCCTCTCAGTGGATGAATCATTGGTCCGCTTCAAAGGCCGATTACCATATTTTTCGCCCTATAAGACGCAACTAGGTTTTAGAGGAGGACAACAAGAAAAAAAATATTTTTCATTAGACCTCTGGTCAGACCAGCAGTCAGACCCCCAATGTTAATCAGACCTCAGCTAACAGCCCTAATAAGACCCCCAATGTTAATAAAGCCCCAATAAGACCTCAGATCAGACCCCAATGTGAATAACCCCCAATCAGACCTCAGATAAGAGCCCCATGCTTCTCATCAGCCCCTATATGCCTCCTATCAGCCCTCCCAGCAGCCTCATATCAGCCCCCAGCAGCCTCATAGCCCCCAGCCATATGTCAGCTCCACTTAATCAGCCTAATGTCAGCCCCCAGCCTCATGCCAGCCCCATGTCAGCCCCCATGCCAGCCCCCAGCCTCATTACAGCCCTAATGCCTCAGTTCTAATTAAAAAAAAAAATCCACTTACCTTTCCTGCTCCTGGACGCCACCGCTCCTCTCCGCCCACGCTCTGTCTTCTCACTGCCGCCGCCTGTGCTGTGATCCGGCGCGCACAGCGTGAGGTCACAGAGCGACCTCACGCTGTGCGCAGCACTGCACAGCCAAACGGAGGACCAGGAAGCGGTAAGTACCAAGTCTTCACCGCTTCCTTGTCCTCCGGTGCTAATGAGCGCTTCCATTATGGAAGCGCTCATTAGCATTCGCCCCATAAGACGCAGGGGCATTTTTCCCCCATTTTTTGGGGAAAAAAGTGCGTGTTATGGGGCGAAAAATACGGTACATTTCCGCCAGTACCTGCCCAATAAAAGGGCTAGGTATGGTGTGAAGTTGTATAAGGCATGTGAAAGTGTATGTGGGTATACACTGCGCTTTCGTATTTACGAAGGAAAAGATTCAAAAATTGAGCCACCCGATTGTCCACGGGTTCTGGGTATAAGTGGGAAGATAGTATGGGATTTAGTCCACCCCCTGCTGGACCACGGATACCATCTATATTTGGACAACTTTTACAATAATGTCCCTCTCCTGAAGTGCCTTGCTGCCAGAGGCATAGTCACATGTGGTACAATTACAAGAAATCAAAAAGGGCTCCCTAAATCCTTTGTTGACCAGATTGTGCCTTGTGGGGAAAGCATCGCTGTTTGCTCAGAAAATTTGAAGCTGCTAAAATACAAGGACAAACGGGATGTTCTTGTGTTAACTACCATCCATGCAAATCAGTCCACCCCAGTCCCAGTCCGAGGAACCACAGAGCAGAACATCAAGCCTGTGTGTATCCAGGATTACAATCAGTTCATGGGCGGAGTGTATCTTTCAGACCAGGTACTATAGCCCTACAGTGCCTTAAGAAAATCTAAGGTGTGGTACAAAAAAATAGCTGTTTACCTAGCCCAAGTGTCATTATATAATGCCTTTGTCATCCATAGAACAGCTGGTCATGGGGGTACCTTCTTGGAATTTCAGGAAAAAATAATTAAAAAATTGATTTTTGGCGTTCATGAAGGAGAGGGCAGTATTTCTATCAGCAGTGCTTCTGAGGTCTCAAGAATAATACATGGGCAGCATTTCCCTGGAGTACTTCCCTCCCACAGAAAAAAAAGGCGACCCCAAAAAAGGCGTCGAGTTTGCTCGGTTAGAAGGGTTAGGAAAGACACCAGTCACTACTGTCAGACCTGCCCCTCTAAACCGGGCCTCTGCATTGGAGAGTGCTTTCAAGTTTATCACACCTCCACTGATATCCATTAAGTCCATTTCATTAATTTCTTAATTAATCCATGGGAGGACATTTTCAGTTTAGCATTTTTCCATTTGATAGTCCAATAATAGCTCCCCCCCCCCAAAAAAAAAATACAAATAACAAAAAACCTTAACAATTCCCATTATACCCCAGATGAATACATTGAAGGGTGTCATTTTATTAAACGAGGCATTTCTTCGATTTTCTTTTATTTTCTAGAACCCCCTAGAGACTCGTTTTTACCGTTTTCACTGTTGGGGTACCTCAGGGTGCCTTCAAATGCAACATGGTGCCTGAAAATTATTCCAGCGAAATCTGCCCTCCAAAAGCCACACGGTGTTCCTCCCATTCTGAGCCCCGCTGTGCACCCATATAGCACTTTATGACCACATATGGGGTGTTTCTGTAAACTTAAGAATCAGGCTAACAAATTTGGAGGTTTATTTTGCTGTTAACTAGAGATGAGCGAGTACTAAAATGCTCGGGTGCTCGTTATTCGAGACAAATTTTTCCCGATACTCGGGTGCTCGTTTCGAGTAACGAACCCCATTGAAGTCAATGGGAGACTCGAGCATTTTTGCGGGGGACCAAAGCTCTTCACAGGGAAGTTTGCCTGAAAACCTGGAAACCTCAGAAAATGATGGAAACACCACGGAAATGGACAGGAAACAGCAGGGGCAGCATGCATGGATGCCTCTGAGGCTGCTTAATCCCACCATTACCCCAAATCCTCAGGCAACAGCCTGGTGGTTACCCTCATGGCAATTGTGCTCACCCAGACCAAGAAAGGCGAGGCAAATACCCATCACATGTTAGGGAAGCACCCAACTAGGTGCAACGAAGGTCCATCACCGCCTGCAGGTGACACCACTGCTCATGCTGGCACTGCAGCTGACATCAAGTTGAGTATCTGTTCTTATCAGTTGCTGTGCCTGCTGGTGGTATAGTGGTGAGCATAGCTACTTCCCAAGCAGTTGATCTGGGTTCCATTCCCGTCTATCGCAGGAGGCAATGCAGAATCAGTACAATATCTAATACGTCCCCCTACCAGGGTAAATTGTTTGGAGAGAGGGCCTGTAGGTGGGGGGGAAGGAGGTTTCGGTGGAAGAGCCAGAGGAGTGCCCCCTGGGCTAGCGTGTGTGGTGGTGACAACAGCCGGAATGCATTTGGAAATGCTCTAGCATCAGCCGGTGCAGTATCGATTCTTCTCAGTTTAATACCGTATACATCCCTTATCTTGGGACCCTATATTTAATGGATATTTCGAACACGGAAAATGGAAAAAGAGCTTGCTCTGGCCAGGGGAGTGTCTTTCCCACTGCAACTAAGGGGACGTGTCCATGCTCTGCCTATCACAGGTCAGGAGGCAGATAAAAGAAGAACAAAAACAAACATGAGTACAACTTCGGATACGTCCCCTATCCGGCTAAATTGTTTGTAGAGTGGGCCTGTAGGTGGGGGGGGCAGGCTGGGGCAAGGAGGTTTCGCTGGAAGAGCCAGAGGAGTGCCCCCTGGGCTAGCGTGTGTGGTGGTGACAACAGCCAGAATGGATTTTTGAAAACTGTTGCATCAACTGGTACAGTCGTAAATTATGAACTTGATCAAGTGTAGCATGTGTTCTCTGTATTCTTCTCAATTTAATACCGTATATGGCAGCTATCCGGAAAAATAGTTTGGAGAGAAAGAAAGATAGGAAAAAGACGTCAATTGTTTGGGGAGAGGGCCTGTAGGTGGGGGGCAGGCTGGGGGGAAGGAGGTTTCGCTGGAAGAGCCAGAGGAGTGCGACCTGGGCTAGCGTGTGTGGTGGTGACAACAGCCAGAATGGATTTTTGAAAACTGTTGCATCAACCGGTACAGTCGTAAATTATGAACTTGATCAAGTGTAGCATGTGTTCTCTGTATTCTTCTCAGTTTAATACCGTATATGGCAGCTATCCGGAAAAATATTTTGGAGAGAGAGAAAGATAGGAAAAAGACGTCAATTGTTTGTAGAGTGGGCCTGTAGGTGGGGGGGCAGGGTGGGGCAAGGAGGTTTCGCTGGAAGAGCCAGAGGAGTGCGACCTGGGCTAGCGTGTGTGTTGGTGACAACAGCCGGATGTATTTAGAATGACGACGCAGGACCCCAACTTAAAAATTTAGCATCAACCGGTACAGTCGTAAATTATGAGATTGATCAAGTGTGGCATGACTTTTTAGATGGAGATTGCATGTGGTCACGTACTCCCTGGAACCCCATAGTCACCCCTTCTCTGATGTGCTAGCCCAGAACATTCTCTGCCCCAATTCGCAAGACCTTTTGCTGTTTCCGTGTGCTGACAGTGTGGATTTACCAGTGTTGTCTGAGGAGGTGGTGGACAATGGCGAGACACAGGTGTCGGGGGGTGAGGTAGTTGTATGGGAAGCAAGTTACAGAGGGGACTCCTTGGGGGGGACTTTCTCATGATGGGACAGATTCAACTTGGGTGGATCAGGCACATTAACAGATGAATTTTTTGGGGGGTTTATTTAACTTTTATTTAGCAAAAATAACCACAGAGATATTTATTCGTTATCTTCTCTGCGCAGTCTGGCGTTGGGGTTCCTCACTTTGATGGCGAGCTGTGCCGCTCTCTCCACAATGGTCTGTAGCTTCTTAGATGGAGACTTTGTCAGCGATTTCAGTACAGAAGGACTTGTTGCTCATCCACAGAACCTCGTCCTCCATGACATTGTGGACAAGGAATTTGCGGGTGGACCAGGAATTTGCGGAACCCTGTGAGCAGCATGTGTTTGGTCTTCTACTTGCTACCGTATCCAATGTTTGGCAATATAGATTCGCAAGTAATATTATTTTTCACACCTATCCCAAAAATAAAAATGCATGCAGTATGCGCAAATAAAACTTGGAACTGGAATTGGAGAGAGGGCCTGTAGGTGGACCTCCGGAAAAATTGTTTGAATAGAGGGCCTGTAGGTGGACCTCTGGAAAAATTGTTTGAATAGAGGGCCTGTAGGGGGCCCTCCTGAAAAATTGTTTGAAGAGTGGGCCTGTAGGTGGACCTCTGGAAAAATTGTTTGAAGAGAGGGCCTGTAGGGGGGCCCTCCGGAAAAATTGTTTGAAGAGAGGGCCTGTAGGTGGACCTCTGGAAAAATTGTTGGAATAGAGGGCCTGTAGGTGGACCTCTGGAAAAATTGTTGGAATAGAGGGCCTGTAGTTGGACCTCTGGAAAAATTGTTGGAATAGAGGGCCTGTAGGTGGACCTCTGGAAAAATTGTTGGAATAGAGGGCCTGTAGGTGGACCTCTGGAAAAATTTTTGGAATAGAGGGCCTGTAGGTGGACCTCTGGAAAAATTGTTGGAATAGAGGGCCTGTAGGGGGGCCCTCCTGAAAAATTGTTTGAAGAGAGGGCCTGTAGGGGGCCCTCCTGAAAAATTGTGCTAAAAGAGTGCCAGTTGGACCTCTAAAAAATGGCGTTTTTTGGGTCAGCATTAGGTAAAGACGATATGGAGGAGGAGTAGGAGGAGGAGTAGAGAGGAGGAATCGGATACATAAGTTATTTAAATCTTTAGCTGCTTTCCCCCGGAGGAGATTTGAATTCTGGTGAAATCCAGGCTTTGTTCATTTTAATAAGCGTCAGCCTGTCAGCGCTGTCAGTTGACAGGCGTGTACGCTTATCGGTGATGACGCCACCAGCTGCACTGAATACCCGCTCTGACAGAACGCTAGCGGCAGGGCAGGCCAGCACCTCCAAGGCGTACAGCGCCAGTTCAGGCCACGTGTCCAGCTTTGAAACCCAGTAGTTGTATGGAGCAGAGTGATCGGTCCGGACGTTGGTATGGTCAGCTAGGTACTCCCTCACCATCTTTCTGTACAGCTCCCCCCTACTCTGCCTAGACTGGGGACAGGTGACAGTGTCTTGCTGGGGTGACATAAAACTGGCAAAGGCCTTGGAGAGCGTTCCCCTGCCAGTGCTGGACAAGCTGCCTGCTCGCCTCCTCTCCCCCGCTACTTGGCCCACAGAACCATGCCCTCTGCCGCTAGCGGCGTCAGATGGGAAGAATTGTTTCAGCTTGTGCACCAGGGCCTGTTGATACCTATTCACTCTCATACTCCTTTCCTCTGCAGGGATGAGAGTTGAAAGGTTCTGCTTGTACCGTGGGTCCAGGAGAGTGAACACCCAGTAATCAGTGTTTGAAAAAATTCTTCTAACGCGAGGGTCACGGGATAGGCAGCCTAACATGAAGTCTGCCATGTGCGCCAGAGTCCCAACACGCAAGAATTCCCTCTCCTCACTGACCTGACTCTCCATTTCCTCCTCCTCCTCCTCCTCCAAGTCCTCCTCTTCAGCCCATACACGCTCAAGAGTTAAGGACTGAGCACTGGTACCCTCTACTATCTCGCCGACATTCTCCTCCTCTTCCTCCTCATCCTCATCCCCCTCCTCCGATACGCGCTGAGAAACAGACCGGAGGGTGCTCTGGCTATCAAGCGACGTATCTTCCTCCACCGTCTCTTGTGACAAGCGCAAAGCATCCGACTTGATGCTGAGCAGTGATTTTTTCAACAGGCAAAGCAGCGGGATGGTGAGGCTGATAATGGCGGCATCGCCGCTGACCATCAGTGTGACTCCTCAAAGTTGCTCAACACCTGGCAGATATCAGACATCCACGTCCACTCCTCATTGTAGACTTGAGGAATCTGAGAGACCTGACTACCAGTTCTGGTGGAAGATGACATCTGGCAGTCTACAATCGCTCTGCGCTGCTGGTAAACTCTGGATAACATGTTTAATGTGGAATTCCATCTCGTGGGCACGTCGCACAACAGTCGGTGAGCGGGCAGTTGTAGGCGGCGCTGCGCTGCCCTGAGAGTGGCAGCATCTGTGCTAGACTTGCGGAAATGTGCACAGATGCGGCGCACCTTGGTGAGCAAATCAGACAGATTGGGGTATGTCTTGAGGAACCGCTGAACTATAAGATTGAACACGTGGGCCAGGCATGGCACATGTGTCAGTCTGCCGAGTTGCAGAGCCGCCACCAGGTTACGCCCGTTGTCACACACAACCATGCCTGGCTTGAGGTTCAGCGGTGCCAGCCACACATCGGTCTGCGCCGTGATGCCCTGTAACAGCTCTTGGGCGGTGTGCCTTTTGTCACCTAAGCTCAGCAGTTTGAGCACCGCCTGCTGGCGCTTACCCACGGCACTGCTGCTGCGCCTAGAGCTACCGACTGAAGGCGCCGTGCCCACGGATGGTAATTCGGTGGAGGAGGAGGGGTCGGAGGAGGAGGAGGCATAGTACGTCTGAGAGACCGTGACCGAGGTAGGCCCCGCAATCCTCGGTGTGGGCAGTACATGAGCGGCCCCAGGGTCATTCTCGGTCCCAGCCTCCACCAAGTTAACCCAATGTGCCGTCAGTGAGATGTAGTGTCCCTGCCCGGCAGCACTTGTCCACGTGTCCGTGGTTAGGTGGACCTTCTCAGAAACAGCGTTGGTCAGGGCACGGATGATGTTCTGTGACACGTGCTGGTGTAGGGCTGGGACGGCACATCGGGAAAAATAGTGGCGGCTGGGGACGGAATACCGAGGGGCAGCCACCGCCATGAGATTTCGAAAGGCCTCGGTCTCTACCAGCCTATAGGGCAGCATCTCCAGGCTAAGCAATTTGGAGATGTGGACGTTGAGGGCTTGGGCATGTGGGTGGGTGGAACTGTATTTCCTCTTGCGCTCCAGCGTCTGCTGTAAAGACAGCTGAACGCTGCGCTGGGACACGTTGGTGGACGCTGTGGAGGATCGTGGAGGCGAAGGTGTGGTTTTCCGGCGGGAGGCGCTCGTGCCGGGGTCCTGGGCAGGGGGTTGACTAGCAGAGGCAGCGAGTGACGCGGGGGGTTGACTAGCAGAGGCAGCGAGTGACACAGGGGAAGGAGCAGTGGTGTGACCCGCAGGAGGTGGTGAACGGCCTTGGTTCCATTGAGTGGGGTGTTTAGCACTCATATGCCTGCGCATGCTGGTGGTGGTTAGGCTAGTAGTGGTGGCACCCCTGCTGATCCTGGTGTGGCACAGGTTGCACACCACAGTCCGTCGGTCATCCTCACTTTCTTTAAAGAACCTCCAGACTTGCGAACATCTAGGCCTCGCCACGGGAGCTTCACTACGTGGAACAGTTGCTGCTGATGCACCAGCTCTGGCCCTGCTTCTCCCTCTGGCCACACCACTGCCTCTTACAACCTGTTCTGGTGCAGCACTCGCCTCCGCCTCAGAAGCACTGTCTTCACTCGGCATATCAACCCAGCTTGGGTCAGTCACCTCGTCATCCTCCGATTCCTCAGTCTGCTCCCCCCTGGGAATTCCTCCCCTAACAACAACTTCACCACTGTCTGACAACCGTGTCTCCTCATCGTCCGACACCTCTTTACAAACTTCTTCCACTAAGTCAACATTGTCATCATCATCATCATCACCCACAGACTGCGACAGTTGGAAAACTTGGGCATCGGGAACGAGGTCAGCAGCAACCTGAGAAGTGGTTTGTGACTCTGGGAAGGGTCCAGAAAACAGTTCCTCAGAGTATGCCGGATCGCATTCCAAATTTTCCTGGGAGGGGGCAGACTGGGGGGAAGGAGGTTGAGGTGGAGGAGCCAGAGGAGTGCTCCCTTGGGTAACGTGGGTGGACTGCGTGGAAGACTGACTGGTGGACAAATTACTTGAAGCATTGTCCGCAATCCACGAGATCAGCTGTTCGCACTGTTGTGGTTTCAACAGTCCTCTACCACTTGTCCCTGTAAGTTGAGACATGAAGCTAGGGAGTGTAGCTCTGCGGAATTCCCCTGCTCCCTCATCAGCGGGTACTGTCTCACCCTGCCCAGGACCACGACCTCTGCCCCCTGCAGTAATTGAATGCCCACGCCCTCGACCCTTAGCCCTGGGGTTCAACATTTTTTGTATATAGGTGTATGATAAAAAAAAAAAAAAATTAAGTCCGGTAGAATTAAGTGACGTACAGAAAGTGTCACCAGGACAGTATATACGGATGTGAGCGAATGTTTTGAACTGAGAAACAGAAAGGTTACACGCAGCTGAGTCAAATGGATTTGTATCACTGAGCTAAAACAACTGAAAAAATTATTTTTTTTTTTATATTTTTTTTTTTGGGAACGTGACGTGCAAGAACTATGGTAGGACTGACTGACACCCTGTTAACGGTGGCTATTTAGTCTGCGACCCAGAGAAATGTCGCACAGAGAGTTTTCTGGATCAAGCGGTAGATGATATTGGTAGCAAATGACTTGGTTGTATTGTGTGACGTACAGAAAGTGTCACCTGGACAGTATATACGGATGGGAGCGAATGTGCTGAACTGTGACACACAGAAAGGTTACACAAAGCTGAGTAAAATGGATTTGTATCACTGAGCTAAAACAACTGAACTAATAATTTTTTTTTTTTTATATTTTGTTTTTTTGGGAACGTGACGTGACGTGCAGGAAATATGGTAGGACTGACTAACACCCTGTTAACGGTGGCTATTTAGTCTGTGACCCAGAGAAATGTCACACAGAGAATTTTCTGGATCAAGCGGTAGATATTGGTAGCAAATGACTTGGTTGTATTGTGTGACGTACAGAAAGTGTCACCTGGACAGTATATATGGATTGGAGTGAGTCAGTGCTGAACTGTGACACACAGAATGGTTTCACAGTGCTGTGTGCAATGGATTTGTATCACTGAGATAGGAAAAAAAAAAAAAAAAACAGGGTTAGATATGGCGATAGCTGCACTACTAGTGCCAGCCAGCCAAGTGACAAAAAAAAAATAAATAAAATGTCTTCTAGCCCTTAGAAGGGCTGTTGGGTTCTTTGTGGGTGATCCCTGCCTAACAGAGAACTAAATGCAGGCCCTAACACTGTCCCTGAAAGGCAGCAGCTCTATCCCTAACGACATCCAGACAGCATCTGAGCCGAGCGCCGCGGCCAGTCGGTAGTATATTCCAGGGTCACCTGATCAGGCCAGCCAACCCCTGCTATCGACATGTAAGGGCCCCACGTGATGCTGGGTGTACTGTAGAGTCTCCTGGCTTGTGATTGGCTGTGTTTTTAGGCGCCAGAAAAGCACGATGCGGAAGTTGCCATTTCCTCGAGTATGGCGAGATACTCGTCCGAGCTGCGAGTACTTACGAGTACGCTAATACTCAAACGAGTACCAAGCTCGGACGAGTATGCTCGCTCATCTCTACTGTTAACCCATGCTGGTTTGCAAGAAAAATGGATCTAAATGGAAAAATCTGCAAAAAAAAGTTAAATTTTAAAAATTCACCTCCATTTTCCATTAATTCTGGTGGAACACTTAAAGGGTTAACAAAGTTTGTAAAGTCAGTTTTAAATGACTTGAGGGGTATATTTTTAAAAATGGGGTCATTTATGGGTGGTTTCTACTATGTTAACCTACAAAGTGACTTTATAACTGAACTGCTCCCTAAAAAAGAAAATGTTCTGGAACATTTTAAAATTTGCTTCTAAACTTCTAAGTCTTCTAACGTCCTAAAAAAATAAAATAACATTTACAAAATTATGCAAACTTGAAGTAGACATATGGGAAATGTAAAGTAAGAACTATTTTGTCAGGCACCACTATCTGTCAGAAAACTAGAGAAATTCAAATTTAGAACATTGTGATTTTTTTTTTTTTAATTTATTTATTTTTTCCAACAAATCCCCCCCCCCCCAAAAAAAAAAAATAATTTCGGTAAATTTTTAATTTTTTTTTTTAATAAATAAAAGTAAAACATGTTGACTCGAATTTATCACTAACCTGAAGTACAATATGTCACGAGAAAACAATCTCAGAATGGCTTGGATAAGTAAAAGTGTTCCGAAGTTATTACCACATAAAGTGAAACATGTCAGATTAGCAAAATGTGGCTTGGTCCTGAAGGTAAAAACTGGCTGTGTCTTGAAGGGGTTAATGGTTGTTGGAGGAATGTTCTGCCACACTGAATGCACTTGGGCATGCAAATCAAGATTTGCTGCTGGCAGCTCCCTTTGCAATTGCCGACCTATGAAGTCCCTGATGTTCTTGTTCGGAAACAAGTTCAGAGACTATGTAGGCCATGGTAGCATGTTTAGTGCACGCAGGCTGCCCACTGTAGCCTACAGTCCTTTTGAAAAATGGCTTACTTTAGAGAAATGGCCATACCACTGGTTCCATGACCAAATCAATGTAACGCCAAGCTGTTAATGTACCTGAAATGAAGACTAGAGGGGTCCGGCTACCGTACGTTATGCTGTGCTTGAACATTTGAACATTTGCAGATCTTAGTAATACCAGTTACTTCATCATTTGTGCATAGCCTTACAGTTTGTCCTTCTTGGTGTTGCATTTTCAATGTTGAGGAGTGTATGACTCTCATTCACATTAATGGTTGACCATGAATCAAGTACTGGCTAATAGAGGGGGCTCTAAGCATGGTGGCCTCATTTAATAGTTCTCTTTAAAAATATTAGCAATTATTATTGCCTGGACTTTATTTGTGCATTTCATGTTGTTAACTTTAAGGCTAGTTTCACACCTCCAGTGTGACACTCTGGTAGGATGTTCTGCTGGACACAATCCACAGCATGCATTGGTTTGTGTCCGGCCAGTTCTCCGCTTGTCTGCCAGAATGTGTACGGATCTCCCTCGGGCCAGAAGTGCCGGATCTGGTGACTCTACCAGGACAGCCTGCTGGAATTCACACCGGAGGTGTACTAAGTTGTACCCACTTGGTAGAGTGCCACCTACTTGGTTTCAAGCATTATGATTGATTTCTTTCTCCATATAATAGTATTAGGTCAGCAGTGACTTTTAAGGTGCTTCTTTTAGCCTTCAACTCTCAATCTTTCAGGAAGGAGCTAAAGAGTATGCCATGATGAACAACCCTAGGTTCAAGTGCTTAGGGAGGCGTAGAAGAAAAACCCAAACAGTTGCTACTTCCAGTTCAGGTGCTTCCACCTCAACACTGACTGAGGCCAAAGAAGGAGACACAGGGAGTGATCGGGACACAGGGAATGAATGTGCTTCCAGCTCTTCAGGTAAGAAGGGTCTGTTTTTTTCTGTGTCCTTGGTTGCATACAGTCTGCATAAGGCAGTTTTAAAATTGGTTTATGCTTGTCACTCATGAATTATCAGGACAATATGGGAAGTTATGAAATGTATTAGTATATAGGGAAGTGGACTATTACTAATCTAAAATACATGCATGTGTAATTTAAAAACAGAAGGAAATTCTCGCTGCCAAACCCCCACGAGGCAGAGACGAGGAAGCATGAGTGGAGACTTGCCGGAGGGTTCAGAAACCAGCGAACCAGTGGAATGGTCTGGAGCTGAGGAATCTCTCTTCAGAGTCTACCATGGGACCTACTTCAACAACTTTTGCTCCATTGCCCGACTCATGGGGACCAAGACATGCAAGCAGGTACAAAATGGAAGCAAATGGGTTTACATTTTTTAATGACGTGTACATATCAGTGGGATGTGAACATGGGCATGCGTACAATCATCTCTTCTCTGTTGGCTTGGTTCTGGACATCAGTACCTATGATTTGGATTTTAGCAGTAAATTAGTTAGATTGTAGGCATGCATTTAGCATTGTATAAAATGTAATGAAACCCCTTTAATTGTAACTTTGCTGATGTTCTTGAATGATGATATGCAGTTATCGTTAATGCTTAGTCCTATTGGTGAAAAGGCCTTCACCCAGTGCTTTTATTACTGACACTTCTGCTGTTAGTCCTAGAAAGTCTCAGCTTAAGATGTGAAATTCAAGTTGTATTCCCATCTCATGAAGTGATGGAATATCATTGGGGATCTGACCTCTGGGACCCCCACTGATCCTGAGAATGAAGGGACTGCAGCACTGATTCAGCTCTATGCCCCTTCACAGTTTGTCCCTATGCACTGTGCAGAACAGCTTTATTCAAGTGGATGTAGCCGGCTTCAGTTCCCTGCACAGCCAGGGAAATTCACTTTTGGTGAAAAGGCCGCTGCTGATTGTGAACACATGTTTTTTGCTTCATCATATATGGTAACATGTATAACATACACATGTAGCAGCTGATAAAGGAATAGCCGTGGTGCTACATCTAGCGTGTAGTGAACCTATGCTATTTACGTAGTAGACCATGTATTCCAGGGCTGGTCAACCTGTGGCCCTCCAGCTGTTGTAAAAACTACACCTCCCACAATGCCCTGCTGTAGGCTGATAGCTGTAGACAGACTGGGCATGCTGGGAGTTGTAGTTTTGCAATAGCTGGAGAGCCACAGGTTGCCAGCCCTGATGTATTCACTTTGCCTTAGTGACATTATAGATGTAGCACACTGCACACTGGCCGCTCTTGTAATAACTGCTTAATCTGTACTCTATTAGACCATTTCTCTGATTTAATTGCAAATTTTGTAGTCCTCACTCAGTGGGCATCATCTGCTGTATTAACTTTTTATACAGGTTTTTCAGTTTGCTGTGAAAGATTCACTTATTTTGAAAGTACCAGCCAAGGAAATGATGAGTACTGCACAGAAGAAGAAAAGAAAGCACAGGTATAGTGGATGAACCTTGAAGTATCTGTCTTTCAAAAAGAGGTTTAAACGTACCTGGCCTGGACAATCTGTTGGTTCTGCTGATGGTTCTCATAATGTCAAAAAAGGCTGCTGTAAGTAAGTGTAGTAGAGCTGGTCTCTTGTACTAACAAGTAAATACCTAGTCTCAATATGGAGAAAAGGTAGCAGGTGAAATCCTGGTCATGACTCCAGAGATGTCTGCTCATACTATCTGCACAGGTTCTAAGGTAGTGACAGCCACTAAGGTCTGCATTTCATGAAAGGACGATTGTCATATGTATAAAACAACTGATACGTATAAAATGTTTTCCTCCTGCCTGGAAGAACAGTAAATCAGCTCTCTAAAGGGGTACAAGTGAATGGGAGTTAAAGGGGTATTCCAGTAGGTAAAAGTTATCCCCTATACACAGGGATAGCTATCAAATCGGTGGGGGTCCTACTACTGGGACCCCCATGATCACAAGAACTGGTTGCACATGCGCGCGGCTGCTCCATTCATTTCTGTGGGAGTTCCGGAGATAGCCGAGCGATGTATTCGGCTGTCTCTGGAACGCCTATAGAGATGAATGGAGTGGCTGCTCACATGTGCGACCTGCTGCTCTGTTCATTTCAGTGTAGCTGCAGGGAATATGGGGCCCCCGTTATCACGATCTGATAGTTATCCCCTATCCTGTGGAATACCCCACTTGGCTGTTTCTATACTTCCAACAACCTCTGGCCTCTGCACCCAGGCAAATCAGAGTCTGGGCTCTTGTTCTAGAGATAGGATCCCAGAGGTGAAGCCCACCACGTCTGGCATTTATGGCATATACTGTGTGTCCAAGATTGGAAAACCCTTTTATTCACAAATCGTAAGTATGTTATGTCCAACCGTGAGCTTGTGTGACATTAGTTGTGATGGTACAGTAACCTGAAAGATGGAATCAAACATGATGTCACTGCAGCTTTCCTAAATGAAAGCCACTTGTGATGTCACTAAAGCTTGCCTCACAAGGGCTAATATTACAATACCTTACTGGACTAAAACAGTTGTGGAGACACCTCATAGAAACCCACCTGTGATGTCACACCAACTTAATCTGACTGAAACCATCTTGTGATGTCACAGTACCTTACCTGATGAAACATGCTTGTCATGTGACAGCAGCTTAACTGACCGAAACCTGCTTGGATGTCACAGTAACATACCTGACTAAAACACACTTGTAATATCACAGTCATGCGACACTAAGCAGAATAATTGTTAGCTCCTCCCACCAACTATATCTTGTCTTTAGACACTGAGCTAATCAATTTTAGCTTAGTGTTTGTAGGAGGCAGACATGCCTGCTTGTAGGTCTACTATCATTTTTATTTTTTCTGGTAATACAGGCAGCAGAAGCTTGTTACCCTGTGGGCGAGGAGGGAGACCAACAGGTCACCAAACCTGCTGCTTATTCCCTACCTCCAGAAGGCAAGGAGATATGACAGACCACAAAATCTGCTGTAACCCACCAGCAAACATGTTACTCTTCCTCAAGTCCCCGTTATTCTAGCCTTGCTTCCCTCTCCAAATGGCAGTACACTGACCCAGCTTGATTTAGAGCAGGAGACTTGGGTTAATAATATCTTTTAGGATAGGTCATCAGTGTCAGATCGGCAGGGGTCCAACACCAGGCACCCCTGCCAATCAGCTGTACGAGGAGACGGCGCGCGCAGTGTGCACGTGTCGTCTCTCTTCCTGGTCGCTGCTGCGGTCTATGGTCTTTGCCATAGACATCAGTGATGAACAGGAAGAGAGAAGGGAGACACGTGCACACTGCATGAGCTATCTCCTCGTACAGCTGACCGGCGGAGGTGCCAGGTGCCGAACCTCCGCCGATCTGATATTGATGACCTATCCTGAGCATAGGTCATCAATTGTAAAAGCCTGGACAACCTCTAGAAGACCTTTTCAGGCCTGTTTATTAAAGGGTTAACCAATAAGCGCTGTCCGCTAGTAAGGGAAAATTGCTTACTGGTTATTGCAGGGGAGCAATAACCAGTGAGCGCCTCCGTCTGCATTGAAGGAAAGCGCTGATTTATGAGTAGGAGGGAGGATGGAAGGAAATGTCACCACTTTTCCATTAAAAATGATTTTTTAACAAGTTCCTGCAGCATGGCCCCTGAAATAGAAGATTTCTATTTACCTGCTGCCTCCGCTGTCTCCATCTTCCAGTCTCTGATCTGTTTACACTTGGCTGGCTACGGGCATGGTCACATGCACCTCTCCAGCCAGTGACTGGCTTCAGTATTGACACGCTGCTTGTGGCTTCATCACTGCTGAAGTCAGTCATTGGATGAAGCAGTGCATGTGACTATGCCCACATTGCTGGGACTGGAAGATGGAGACAGTGGGAGCAGTGCGGAGGAACGGAGCGGCGGGCAGCAGGTTAGTATAAATCTCCTGTTTCTGGGTCCATGCTGCAGGAGCTTGTTGAAAAATAATTTTTACCATGCAATCTCTTTAAGCCCCTATTACACTGCATGATATTTGGGACAATTACTGGGAACAGATGTTCATCGGAACGCTCATTTCTGATAGCTGGCCTGTATAATTGTGTTGCTGATCAGCTGATAAACGAGCAATCGCTTATTTGTCGGCTGATTTGCATATTTTATCAGGATGAAAGATGTACGATAATCGTCAGCACATCTACCTGTGTCATCAGGAACGTGCTGCTGATAATCAATAGGATTAAATGAAGGGGACTGTGATAGAGATCATTCCTCACTATTCATTTTGCGTTGGCCTGTGTAATAGGTCGATGCAAATGAACACTGATCAACATTTTTTTTTTTTATTCGCAGCCCCTTGAAATAGAGCACTGCGACAATGTGGCCCTCAGCCCGAAAAATGTTGCACCCCTCGGGCTATGCTCCTACTTCTGTTGTACAAACTAATTAGTGTCTGCAGAAGGGATATAGCTGGTTAATGTTGCCTCCTAGTGTCAGCAGCTATACTTCTCCTTTGCCCCCCAATTAACATATTAAAGGGGTTCTCCGGGAATTAAGAAAATGAAAATACTTAAATATTACTTTATTATAAATATATTCCCAAATACCTTTCATTAGTTATAATGGCTCCTTTTGTCTGGGGAGCAATCAGGAGAAACAAAATGTCCGCCGTCCTGTTAGTATACACAAAACCTGTCCTAATCACACAGTAGGACAAGTTACTTCACAACGCTGAGGTAAAGATCTGCCTCATCCTCCTCTCTGCTATACTTGTCAGGGATTATGATCCTGAATACAGATGATAAGATCTTTACTTGAATCTCTGTAGGAATGGAGTTCATGAGCAGATGTGGCTAATAAGCAGCAGCACTTGTATGCAGTGTCCATTACCACAGAAACATATTACCACAGTCTGTCCTGTCTGTCCTCTCTGTACTTCATGTCTCCTCATGAACTCCATTACTACAGAGATTCAGCTGAAGATCTTATCAGCTGTATTCAGGATCATAATCCCTGATGGGCAGAGCAGAGAGGAGAATGAGAGCTCTTTAGCTGTTGTGAAGTAACTTGTCCTGCTGTGTGATTAGGACAGATTCTGTGTGTATTAATAGGACAGCGGCCATTTTGTTTCTCCTGATGATTACTCCCTAGACAAAATGAGCCATTATAACTAATGAAAGGAATTTGGGAATATATTTATAATAAAGTAATATTCACGTATTTGTATGTTCTTAATTCCCGAAGAACCCCTTTAAGGAAAGGATTTTACAGGTAAGTCACAAAAATCCTATTTTTGGCATCACAGCAGCTTACCTAGGTACTAACAGAGGACTTCTGTATAAGAACTGTATTTGAGCTTTTTCAATTTCAGCTGCTATTGTGACATGGCAGTGGGGTGCTAGCCATAACCATAACTCTTTCATGGATCTCCAGAAAATCCTTCACTGCTGTACCAATACACCAGTAATTGTTAGATGTGAACTGGAACCATAGCTCCTTACATGTACCATAAAAGACAGTAGAAACCACAATTTTAGGTAGTGGTTCCTACTGTCAGGTTCCTGGGGAGGTGCCCCTGTATTGACAGGATATTACCTCACAGTTTGGAGCAACACCTATGATTTAAAGAAGTTGTGACATGTCATAGAGGAGATGTGATCTGTGGAGCCCAGTCTTTGACAACTTTGTATGTGTCCCCGTTTGTGCTAGTGAATAGTGGAGGTATTCAGCACATGGACCTCATTAATCATTTGCATACAGCATGTTTCAGTGGTATGTCATAAGATGTTTGAAGTAAGAGCAATACTTAAGAGAGGTTGTCTGGCCTAGTAGCCAACAACCCCAATGGTCTGAACCTGTGGCTAATTGGAAAAAAAAAATCAACTCTCCTGTGACCCTGCCCTGTTCCCAGCCACTTCCAGTCTCCGCCAGACTGGAAGTAGGTTGATCCTGTCACTGCTGTAGCCAGTCAGTAAAAGTGAAGTGCCATTCTGGCACCTATAACCACTGAAGCCAGTGATTGACCATAGCGGTCATGGGACCAAGCCACATTCAGTCCGGAAATGGCTGAGAACAGGGCAGTGGCACAAGACCATCAACAGATGACTGTTGTTTTTTTGTTTGTTTTTTGGCCTTCTAAACTGACCATTCTTCCTTAAGGGGTTGTTCACATATCAGTTATTTGATCAGTTATTTCCATCAGTTATTGTCAGCCAAAACCAGGAGTGGACACTAAACAGAGATCAGGTGTAATGAAAAGATCTGCACCTGTTTGGTGTTTTTGACCCGGTTTTTGACCTGGTTTTGGCTCACAATAACTGATGGAAATAACTGATCAAATAACTGATATGTGAACAACCCCTAATTCATAGCAAAAATCCCAGGTGAGACAGGCTATTAGCTCATTGAGGGATCGGGTTACATGCTTCTCACAGAGGTCTGTGGAGAAGGGAGGGGGAGGAGTAGAGAGACAGATACACAGACACACAGAGATGCTGCTAATGTTTTCTAATTTACCCCAGTGCTGGATTCACAGCTGCATTGCCCTGTAATGATGTATAATGTTCTCCATTCTGCTCCTGCTTTTTCTGTGGGTGTGCTACAAAGCGTCTTGTATGAAACTACCACTAGCCCACACTGCAGCTTCTAGCCCTGCCCCTTGTAAATATAAACTATGTATGCCCTACATAAAAATGATTACGTAAAAAATGTCCCCCTGGGTATAAAAATACTAAATTAAAAATTGAAAAATGACATGCAATAAAGCCCTGTGTTTTGCTGAAAAAAGATGCAAACATTATTTAACTGAACAAAAATAAAAGTTATTGTATTTGAAGTTGCATGCAGTAGAAAAAAAACTAAAATTAGTCCAGTCATGAACAGGCGTAAATAGCTCACGTATATATGAGTAAAGTTTATGGTTATTTTATTGTATATTGAAAAATGCTTGAAAATAGATTTCACTTACTTAGTGACTTTGGTCACCTAAAATGCAGTTACGTTATATCAGGGCGTCAATGCAGTTGGATCATTACGGGCAGTTATATTCTATATTAGATTGGGCAGGACAGTATGCATAAACATCCCCTTTAACTTTTATAGGATAGACATCCTTAAGGTAATTTTTTATATTTTTATGCATATTTTGTTTCCTTTGCAGACTGTGGGCCGCACACTGCAGGAAGATTCAGCTTAAAAAGGGTAAGTTGACACATCTGCTTGTATACATAATATGCTGGAGAAAAAGAATAGCGATCACTAAACTAATTAATCCCCTCCAGGTAATTATCATAAGACTGTATTAAAGGGGTTAGCCCATCTCAGACATTGATAGCATATCATTAGGGTATGCCATCATTGTAAGATAGGTGCAGGTCCCATCTTTGGAACCCGTTCCTATCACCAGAATGGAACCCCCCAAAATGAACAGAGAGCAGCTCTGTTTGAATTTTCTATATATATATTTTTTTTGTTTTTACATATTTTCAAAAACTTTATTGAACAATTTTTTTTTTTAGTCCTTTTACAGGACTTGAACCATCATTTGACATACTTCAATACTTCTGTATTACAGTGTACAGGGATTGTTATATGCAATATATTACATCCATACAGTATATAAACAGATTTTGGCATAGGAACCCGGGACGTCTCATAAATATACAGAATTATGTGTATCCTACTTGTTGTTATAATATGGGTTATAGTATTCCTTTACACAGTTTTCATCAGTGATGCTATGAGGAGTGTGGAAGAAGATGGGTCGGCACAGCAGTTTGCACGTGTTGCATGCGTCTAGGGAAGGTGTCCCACTAGTATATAGCGAAGAAGGACCAACACTCACTTTCTTGACGATATTATAAGCATATTAGCATCATCAGTGACTAGTTTCGGCTCAAGCCTGAACCTTTTTGCAGTTTGAAAATGACTCAGGCTTGAGCCGAAATTAGTCACTGAAGATGCTATTATGCTTTGAATAAAAGTCTTTTCATATCGTCAAGAAAGTGAGTGCTGGTCCTTCTTCGGTATATGCTATGAGGAGTGTGTGATAAAATTAATTGGTGTTTGGGTGTAGTAGGCATAGAAAACCATAATTTCAAAGAGGTCCTGACTCATTACAATCCTAATGGTTGAAATATGGGTACAGGTATTAATGCTCTTGAGAACTTCTCAGTGACATGAAAGTGGTGTATCTGCAACCAAACTTTGTGAAATGGGCTATATCCCTTCTTGTTCATGTCCTAACATTGAAAATCTTAACTTCTTCATTACTTTTAATCACAAAATAAGTAATAACTGATTTTGTGTTGTTTTCTTGGAAACAGATAATTCAGCAAACCAGGTCTACAACTATCAGCCCTGCGATCACCCGGATCATCCATGTGACAGCACTTGTCCCTGCATAATGACACAGAACTTCTGTGAAAAATTCTGTCAGTGCAACCCCGATTGTGAGTACTTACATATAGGAACGCCTTCCACTGATCAACTGTATATTTTAACATGTGGGCAGATTTAATAATCCTTTCTAAAATGTTGGCAGCGTAATCTCAGGCAGCTTGAGGATGAACCAGATTTATCACAGGGGCTCATGCTGGATGATAAATGTGGTGCATTCTAGGATATGACCTCTTATCCACTTTACCACGCTCCTTTGGCGAGGTAGGTGCAGTAGATTTTTGTGTTGCATTTAATTCATTAATAGGTCTAGAACTAGATGGGCCAAAAATAGGCCTCTTAGTAAATTAGGTGCATCTCTGGCACTCTGTGCGCCAGTAACTGAAGTCTTCACCATCTAGGGCAGTGGTTCTCAACTCCAGTCCTCGGGACCCACCTGCCAGTCAGGTTTTCAGGATTTCCTTAGTTTAGACCAGCTGGTATAATTAGCGTCCATCCATCAGGACTTACCACAGGTGTTCATTCTGTGGGATATTCCTAAATCCTGACTGGCAGGTGGGTCCCGAGGACTGGAGTTGAGAACCACTGATCTAGGGGCTGGCATATGCTTCCGCTATAACTTACTCCAGTTTCAGGTGTAAGTTATAGTTAGTGTTTATTGAACATCTGTTTTCAAGTTCGACGTACAAGGTTTGGGTTCAGGATATCTATCAAGAATTCCATTATAAATTCCGCTACGACAGACCGTAACTAATGGTCCGTTGTAGTGGAATCCATAACGGAATTCTTAGATAACCCGAACCTTGTACGCCAAACTTGAAAACAGAAGTTTGCTCATCCCTAGTTATAGTGAATCCACGAGGCTGTGATAAGCCCCTCCCTCTCTTTTTAAGCCCAGACACTTTTCTTGACACTTTAGGAAAGTTTCGAGAAGCTTCAAAAGTCTTAAGTTATTGCACACATATGACATGTTCCATAATTTGAAACTTTTTTTACTGTCATTTCGTAAATTCATTAGTAAATGCCCCTCATTGTGTGACAAGGTCTATGTGCAGTCACTTTTTAAAATGTCATTGTCCTTGCGTCTTGAAGTAGAAATCATGGTAATTAAGGATAAAAGGTATGAAAAAGGTATAGAACACAGAGTTTTCACTGGACTTTCCTAGCCTGGGCTTCTCCACATAAATTCCTCCCATCTTTTAAAGTGCTGGCTTCTTCTGTCATGCCCTCTTGTGTTACCATAGTCTGAGGGTCTATGGATGCGCTGCATGAGTAAACAAAATCACCCGTCCATACTGTGCTGCATTTCAGGATTTTGCATACTGAAACAAATCGACACAATTTCTAAGGCTGCTCATACACATGAGAGCTGACAGCTATTTCTGTCAACCCCCTCATACACCTGCATGCTTGGGCATATGTTCTCAGTAAGGCATGTGGAGTAAGGCTATTTTCACACCTGCTGCACGGGGCTCCAGCAGGCTGTTACCGTGCTGCCGCAGGTGCATGTGTGGGGTCGGAACTATGCTCTGGCCCCATTCACTGTAATGGGGACGACCCGCGGATCCTGCCGAGAGGGGTTGCCGTGCTGCGGCCGGATGCGCAGCCCGCCCCCATTACAGTGAACGGGGCCAGAGCGTAGTTCCGGCCCCACACGTGCACCTGCGGCAGCACGGATCCAGCGGGCTGTTCACCCATCGGAACAGCCTGCCGGAGCCCCGTGCCGCAGGTGTGAAAGGGGTCTAAGGCACTGCTGGACACTTCTGAACAAAAGTGTTGGACATGTTGAAATCTAGCTGCCCAATCCTCCTTTCTCCCAAAATCTGCCATCAGGGGAACTAGGGACACCCACATACACCAGCCAGTCTCACTGAAATTGATGGGTTTGGATGTCATTCATCTAATGTGTATGGCCACTTTTAATCTATGAAACCTGAGTGGAGTGTTCTAGATGAAGTTCTGCTGACATGTACGGATAAGGTTTGAGAAGATGATAATAGTCAGGGGATGGTTAGTGGGGTTTGCTTGAATTCTGCTGATTAGTTTGAAGTGTAACACAGTTATTTTTCACAGGTCAGAACCGCTTCCCCGGGTGCAGGTGTAAGACTCAATGTAACACCAAGCAATGCCCCTGTTATCTGGCTGTACGGGAATGTGATCCAGATCTCTGTCTAACATGTGGTGCTTCTGAGCACTGGGATTCTAAAATTGTGTCCTGCAAAAACTGCAGCATCCAACGGGGTCTAAAAAAGGTAAATCAGATGCCGGTAGAGTCTTTTGTAAATTGAGATACAGGGACCCCTGTTCTCTGGATTGGTGCCCTAATCTTGATTTTTATTTGCTTTTGTAGCACTTGCTCTTGGCTCCATCAGATGTTGCTGGGTGGGGAACCTTCATCAAAGAGTCTGTCCAAAAAAATGAGTTCATCTCTGAATATTGTGGAGAGGTTAGTAACCTAAACATACATAAGGGGATGAAGCTTTTTCTTTTCTCATATTAATATACAATGTATTTTATATTTAGCTCATTTCCCAGGATGAAGCAGATAGAAGAGGAAAGGTCTATGATAAATACATGTCAAGTTTCCTGTTCAACCTCAACAATGGTAAGATCTGTGTTACCTGTGTTGGTAACAATTGGTGGATGGCTTCTCTAACTTTCCCTGGCTTCTCTATGGGCTTATGGTTGTGCTTGATGCTTCTCTAATCGGTGAATGCAGAGTATCAACAGTAAGGTTTATCGTTGTGTTATTGTGGCAAAAAACATAATTTTTGCAAATATTTGGGAAAATTTTTTGCGACAGATCAATGAACCTTTACTGTACATCTCTTCAGTCACTGTAAGAGAAATCGATTTTTCCATTTATACACAACTTTCATGTATGACATACACAGTCCTAAACTCGTTCTGTATGTAGATCATACCTCCAACAGGTGCAGATTGGTATGTGTATCCTCTTTGTCATACAAGGCACTACGCTGGCCATACACATTATACGCTGAGTATGGTGGGTTCGGCCAACACACTAATGTGTGTGTGTGTGGGGAGGTCCCAATTTGTTCCTGACTGTGAGAATATTTTCCAAACCTTTTTGTTTTCCTGGGCGATAAGCCGCCGATAAGTGTCTAGTAGCGGCTTTCTTAGCTTTTTGTTCAGCCGAGCCAAACAAGTGGCAGGACCTTCTGAGCAAACGTAGCGAAAATTGACCAGTGGAAATGAAGAAGGAACATGATGATAAAAATATCATCAAATGTGTCATGAGGAGATCGAAAGGAATAGCAGTCTGTAGAAGAAGTGTTCATCTGCCAGCTAAGTTGGCTGTTCAAGACCCATCAGCTGACAGTTGTCACCCCATACACGTTCAGTTCAGCCAAGCATGTGCTGTATTTTTCGCTTGATAAGACGCACCTGATGATAAGATACACCCCAGGTTTTAGAGGAAGAAAATAAGAAAAAAATATTTTTCATCAGACCCTCAGATCAGATCCCCATAAATATCAGGCCATCACATCAGAACCCCATATCAGCCCTCCATGTCAGACCCCCATCAGATCTCAGATCAACCCTCATTTTCAACCCCCCCCCCCATAGTTCCTTGCCAGACCATCAAATCTCAGATCAGCTCTCAATGTCAGACCCCATCAGCCCTCATTGTGAGACCCCCCATCAGACCTCAGATCAGCCCTCAATGTGAGACCCCCATCAGACCTCAGATCAGCCCTCAATGTGAGACCCCCATCAGACCTCAGATCAGCCCTCAATGTGAGACCCCCATCAGACCTCAGATCAGCCCTTAATGTGAGAACCCCATCAGACCTCAGATCAGCCCTTAATGTGAGACCCCCATCAGACCTCAGATCAGCCCTTTATTTCAGACCCCCATCAGCCCTCATTGTCAGACCCACCCCCAGAGTTCCTTGCCAGACCATCAAACCTCAGATCAGACTAAAATAAATAACTCCCCTTACCTCTCCTGCACCGTGGCTCTTCTCCATCTCCAGCAGCACTCCCATGTCTTCTCCGGCATGCAGCGTCAGGTCATAGTGCGCGCACTACGTTCTGACGCTGTATGGGGTCATGACAGTGTAGCGCTGGCCCCAAGAACGAAGACCAGGGAGGGTGAGTACCGGGAGGGTGAGTACCGGAAGCGCTCGCAGCGCTTCACTCCCTACTCCTGACACCTAATGCATACTAGTGTGCACTTTTATAATGGAAGCGCTCATTAGTGTTCGCTTTATAAGACGCGCGGCCATCCCCGCCTCCCCCCCCCCCCCCACACACACTTTTTTGGGAAAAAAGTGTGTCTTATAAAGCAAAAAATATGGTATGTATGTGGTGTCAATGGGGAGGGAGGAGAAAACCACTGCCAAACACTTTTGGCAACTATTTATTGGGAGAACAAAAGGATTACGCAAAAATATTTAGTTTGCCGGATCCTTCTCTCTCTTGACATCATCTGTAGGAGAAGAGTGGGGAGCTCCATATATACATTAAATTTATAGCCGAACCTGTTCTCCATGGGTTTACCTGACAATACACTAATGTGTATGGGGGCCTTGGGCACCTTTACATGGAAATACGTCCAGCTTCCAGATAGTCCTCTGCAGACAAAAGGGAAAGGTGGGGACTTATCTCTTGGAGATCTGTCTTTATACTGATAAATGATCATTAGTGATTTCTATCAAGTGCAGAGTTGTTAAGGAGACCCACTATTATCATTTATACATTCCCATAAACCATAGACATAAAGTAAGAGAAAAAAGTTTAATAAAACAATAACTTTCCCCCGTATACAAAATGTCACATAACATTTCCACTTTGTCTTTTCCTGGACAGATTTTGTTGTGGACGCTACAAGGAAAGGAAATAAAATCCGATTTGCAAACCACTCTGTGAATCCTAATTGCTATGCTAAAGGTGTGTATTTTCCTGCATAGACAGAAGATGGGGAGTGATGAACTAGTTGTTGGGCTTCGTTCACAACGTCTGCACTAGATTTTCTGTTTTTCTCTTTCATTCAAGGAGCAAAAACGCTAAAAAAAATGGCATCATCAGATTTGTCATATGACATAAAGGAATGATGCCCAGTGTTTCCAATTGTCCATAATGGGGTCCACCGGGTTTTCATCAGGGTGCTGGATTTTCCAGATAAACTATTACAGCTATTAAAGCTATTACATAGCTTTATATGTTCCAGGAAAATGGGTACACTCTGTTTTAAGGTTTTTGTTTTTTTTTTTTGTTTTTTTTTACAATTTTACAACTTAAATCGATATCTAATATAGAAAGCTGAGTGTATGTATGTCCGCTAAAGGAATCCGCACCGTTGCACTTACAATGATGAAATTTGGCACACAGGTACATCAGGTGTCCGGGAAGGTTTTAGACCGGGTCTCAGCTCCATCACATGACCTACATTAGCAAATAGAAGCCTGCAGGTCTTTCTCCTCATATCCTGCCATACACACGGTCACATGACCCTTATCAGCCAATAGAAGCTTGCAGGCCCTTAGTCTCCACATACACACAGTTTTACACCAGGTTTCCCAGCCATTGTTCTTCACTGCTGTAGGTCAGCTTTAAAGGGGCAGGGCGCTGTGGATGACACTGTTAAGGGAGTGGAGTGCTGTGGAGGTCACAGTTAAGGGGGCAGACTGCTGTGGAGGTCACAGTTAAGGGGACTGTTCGCTATGGAGGTCAGTGTTAGGGGGAAGATTGCTGTAGAAGCCACTGTTAAGGGGGTGGGTGTTGTGGAAATCACTGTTAAGGAGACGGGGTACTGTGGATGTTACTGTTAAGGGGGCAGACGGCTGTGGAGGGCACTGTGGAGGCCACTATTAAAGGGGCAGCGGGGTACTGTGAGGTTACTGTTAAGGCAACTGGGTACTGTGAGGTCACTGTAAAGGGAGCAGGGTACAGTGGAGGTCACTGTTAAGGAAGCAGGGTACTGTGGCAGTCACTGTGGAGGTCTCTGTTAAAGGTGCCGGGAATGGTGGAGGTCACAGTTAAGGGGACTGTAACCTATCGTCAGTGTTAAGGGGCAGGTGCTGTAGAGGTCACTGTTAAGGGGGCAGGCCCCATGTGGAGGTCACTGTCAAGGGGCTAGGGAGCTGTGGAACTCACTGTTAAAGGGGCAGGCTAAAGGTCAAAGTTAAGGGGGTGAGCTGCTATGGAGGTCCCATTTTAAGGAGGCGGAGCACTGTGGGGCAGGGGGTCAGTGTTAAGGGATGAGGGGCTGTGGAGGTCACTGTTAAGGGTGTGGGGTACTGTAGATGTCACTGTTATAAGGGATACTGTTATCATCTTTTAACAACACACAAACCTTAAATAAAGGTTTCTAAAGCTCTGTTTCTTCCTCTGGTCAGCTGTGCCAAACTCTTGAAAAATAGGAGGTGTTTTTTAGGTGACAGGTTCTCTTTAATAGCCTTACAATTATTTAAAGATTATCAGTTATCATCAAATTGGTGTGTTTCTCCTATGTTTCTTTTATGTTTCTCATATGAAGAACACATTTGCTGAAAACCTTGTACCACTGACGTGTAAGTCTTGTATTTTTATGTGTCTTGCAGTGGTTATGGTGAATGGAGACCACCGCATTGGAATATTTGCCAAACGAGGAATCCAGGCTGGAGAAGAATTGTTTTTTGACTATCGGTGAGAATTTCATGAACAATGCATGAAGAATTATGAGACACTGGTGCGAAAATCATCATGTGCAAATATGAAATACCTAATTGTCTGCACAATAATACCGCAGTACACCCAAAAGCTATCTATACAGATGTGACAGTCCTGGTCAATTTGTGTAGTTGAAGGGGTTATCCAACACTAACAAATGCTCCCCCCATACGCCGGACCCCTCACACTGATTCCACTTACCTTGCTCCCCGCACTGCTGCTTCTCCCCATGCGTGGATGAGGGGGGAGGGTAGCCAATGGCACGTGGTGACGGGGACGAGTCTCTTTAGTGTCATCTGCCATGCTAGAGAAGCAGGGGAGAAGCAGCAGCGGCATTGTGGGGACCAGGAGTGTCGCAGGGAGCCAGGTAAGTAGAATCAGTGGGGCCTGGCATATGGGGGAGCATTGGTTAGTGTCGGATAACCCCTTTAAAGGGGTTTTCCGAGGTCATCAGTATCTGATTCGGTGGAACCCCCAGTTTTTGAGAAGGCACTAGTGCTTTCAGTAGTGTCACAGTCTTCTGGCAGCTCACCAAGCACAGTGTTATGCATTGTATGGTTCCTGTACTTGGTATTCACTTCAATCGGGCAGAGCTGTGTCTAGGCCATGTGACTGATGAACAGGGAGTCACATGGACTAGGCTATGCTGTGAGAAGGCTGCGCCGCTACTGTGAGCGCCAGTGCCTTTTGAAACAACTGATCAGACCCCCACTAATCAGATACTGATAACCTATACAGAAAATAGTATAAAACAAACGTTGAAAGCAGCACCAAATACCTCACAGACAAACCGCGGAATGCAACAGCCTGTCCTCAACCACCGATCCACACAGGTCACCAGTATAGCATCCACAAAATGATTGACGGCAGCATCTCCACAAAAAAAGGGGATTTATTCCTCAAAAGTCCATAGTGAACATGTACAAAATGTGCCAATGAAGTGCAACGTTTCGGCAGCATAGTAGCCTTTATCAAGCTTCAAAGGCTACTATGTAGCCGAAACGTTGCACTTCATTGGCACATTTTGTACATGTTCACTATGGACTTTTGAGGAATAAATCCCCTTTTTTGTGGAAATGCTGCCGTCAATCATTTTGTGGATGCTATACAGAAAATAGGTCTTCAGTATAAAAGTCTCAGAAAAGCCTCTTTTAAAGAGAAGGAGCTGCAATTTAGAGGCCACCAGGCTTTACCGTACAGACAGTGTACTAAGGCACCATTCAGACGACCGTGCTTCACTGTACGGAGGCGGCCTCAGGAAGCGCAGGGCGTCATAGCAACCAATGGGGCAGCACAGGCCTGGCTTTCACAGCCCGTATAAGGCCATCTGAATGGGGCCTAACACTTTATATACTGATGCACACATTTAAACCTGTCCATTTGTCACCCTAGGTTTATATTCTGATTTTCTTTTGCAGGTACAGCCAGGCGGATGCCCTGAAATATGTGGGCATAGAAAGAGAGACTGATATCATCTAATATCCTTCCCACTCAAAGCAATAGCCTGCTGAGTTTGTCTGTTTGTCCATTCTGAAATACTGTACTTTTCTTTTATAAATGTAGTGGTAAGACTGGTCATGGAAGGTCATGAGGTGATCCATGAATATGTGACTACCTACAGCCTCCTGTATAGTCAGTCACATATCCAAGCTGTCTATGGACATTATTGATTGGTCTGAACATTTCATAGATGCTCATTAAGTTAAAGAGAACCTGTCCTCTCCGAAACACCCCCTGAACTAGAGTAAGAGATGTATAGTGTAAGTGATGCTGAATCCGAATATGTAAGTTTTATCTTCATACTCACGTCCATTCTGACGCTGTGCTCCCACAAATCAGCAGTAAAATACATTGAGAGGACTCTTCTTTGAGTCCTCTCCATTATATGAGTGAGCACCGGAGTCCAGTGAGTGCATTTTACTGTAGGTTTGTAGGAGGACAACATCAGAATGGAAGCGAGTATGAAGATAAAAATTACATAACCGGACTCGACATCATTTACACTATACAAAGCTTACTCTAGTTTAGGGGGTGTTTCAGAGCCGACAGGTTCCCTTTACGTGTGAAAAGTATGGCTTGTCGTGGGTCACATACAGTTTAAAGCACAAACTCTTCAAAATGATCTATATTCTAATTTGCTTAATAGAAATTGAAGTGGACCTGTCAGAAGCACAAAGTGAACCATCCAGTGTATGGGCAGTACCAATATGCTCAGTGATACAAGTGAGGCACTTATAATGTTCATAAGGTCCCTTGTAATTCAGTGTGCTGCATGCTAAATAATCAGCTCACAAATCTGCTTGCCTCTTATGTGTAGGTGACAAGTCTAGTTTTAAGGGTAAGCCCACCACTGAATGTAATGGCTTTGCAGCGGGACATTAACCCCTTCCTGTTCTATTTGAACAGTAATGTCCATTCTTTCTCTGTGCGCTGCAAGCCAAGAAAGTGGTCACTACTCCGCTTGAGGATACAGGGTGGATGGTCCGATTTCTTTGCACTCTTTACATAACACCGTTAAACTGCTCCAACATTGGTATGTATGTATACTCCTTTCATAAAAGCTTCTATAATGTATGGTTTTAGGTGTATTAATGTCAATTGTACATATATTATTTCTACAGATATTTTTATGTAAGATGAACGTTATTTTAGATGTTTCATGGAAGTTTTAAGGCCTTCGGCCATCAACCTGGTGATTTATGCAGTGGTGTCATAATCGTGGAGTTGTGGTGCATTATTCATTATATCACAGAGTGATTCCTTATAACACCAGTTACAGTTTATGCTAATAGTATATACAGGATTTTACGTATCGGTCATGTACTCTTCATTTATGACAGTACTAACTCTATATGAACACTTGCAGATGCACTTTAAAATGAATGCACATGCATCATCCGGCTTGTAAATTAGTGTTATACATTGGTACGTTTGACTATTGAAAACCAGTTTACAGTTTATATATAGATATTGAATAAATGTCTTGTTTTAGTTATTTTGTACTGATCTAGCTATATAGCCAATACTCCGACTCCTGCAAGCTTCAGAGCTGCAATCTCATATTCCTTCCTGGCTCACTGTCTTCATAGGGATTGCTCTCACGACTTATAAACTGGGATTTACTAGTCTTCAGGCACTGTACAGTAACCTGCAATTCATGGAAAATGGTGCACTACAACGGTAAATGTAATTGATAATATATGGCTAAACCCTCACGCTGATGTTAAAATGAGACTTTCGCCAATATATCCTTATATCAATACCATAACGGAGCCCGAGCACCGCGTCAAGGTATCTCAGAGTGGCACGGGACCTAACACTAACCTACCTATGCCGTATGGGCAGTTACGGAAAGAGCATACAGGCCGACACACAGCGACCAGCTCCCAGTTACCTCCAGCGTGAGATCACACATACGATGGGAGTAACCTGATTTCAGAGACGGTTAGGCCTTATTCACACATTTTGAAATTTATGAAGATATAGGTGTGGACTCCTTTCCTAAATCCTCATCAGATCTGCTCACGTTTTACATCCAGTGCAAGTTAATGTGGCATTAATGTGGAATTGTTTTCTCCTAAAGTGGGGAAAATTGGCTTCTACCTCACAGGGTTTTTTTTTTTTTTGCCTTCCTCTGGATCAACTTGCAGGATAACGAGCTAAAGTAGATGGACAGATGTCTTTTTTTCAGCCTTATAAACTATGTTCCTATGATGCAGTATCTGTTTGCACCACAGGAAAAAAAAAAGATCTGCTAGCAGAATAAGCATGTTCATTCTTCTTGCAGATCCTGTACAGGAAGAGTCACAGATAAACCAAGTTGAATAACTTAATCCTCCAGCAGATCACCCTCAGATCTTGTAGACAGGGGTGGATTGGCCATAGACCTTACAAGGAAATTTCCCAGTGGGCCAAAGCCCAAGGTGCCGCCTGAGTCTTCCTCACAGCTGGTCAGGGGAAGTATTTAGGGATGTACTTTTTGTTGCTGGGGGCTTTATTCTGTGATGGACTGTGGTATTTGGCCCTGTTAGGGTGGTATAATGTGCCGCAATATGGTATTGCTGGCCCCGCCTACTTGTGTTGGTCCTGTCTTCCATCAATTTTTACCCGACTACAAAACATTTAGTTTTTTTTTTTTTCCACGGCCACTTTAAATCCCAGTCCATCCCTGCCCGTAGAAGATCCTCTTTTATATACATGACAGATTTGCCATAGGCAAAGTGCAAACATGTGAACATACCCATACACTTCTTGAATACCGTGCAGCACATAACACTGCAATATGGGAGCTCATCTCTGTGCGGACATTGATCCAGCAAGCATTACAGTTACTAGGTCTTCAGTATTTTAAATGACAATGGGCTATGTTACTAAGGATCAGTGCATTTGCAAAGCTATTAAACATTTTTATCCGTATGTTATATATAAACTGGAAAATAACACTCAAAGTACGCTCTGACTTTATATAATCCTGCAGCTGCGGGTAGTGCGGCCCTGGCAGCATGGATACTATAGTCACAGCGCTATTGCACTATTTGCATGCTGCTATTACTTAGGAAGCTTTATTCTTTGCTTTTCCTGTGACTGCATACAGACCGGCATCAATGTGTAGGCACCACAGTTTACGTAACATGATGTAGACAACATTGGGTTGCGTGCCTCAATGCAGACTTCCCAGCATTATAATAAATGTTTCTATGTATTGTATTACAAAGTGAGGCAGTGGTTGTATAGACTGCCAATCTGTTGCTTAAACATGTGGAAGACTGGCACAATGTGCAGCTAATATCAGCTTCATTTCTGTCCAGCAGTGGTGCCGTATTCATTACCAGTGTTGAGAAATACAGTGGCGCACATTACACAAGTATCACACACTTGTGAACCACAGACTGGTATGGTATGCCAGTGCGCTGGAATATGGCCTTGTATGTCTCATAAGTCTGGTGCATTATGAGAAAAGCAGAAAGATACTAACTGAACAGAGGGTTAGGAAAGTGTCTTCTCTGTCACTTCTTTTCTGTTCCTTTACTAATAGGTCCACTTACTTATATTCTTTCATCCCATATAAATAACATCAGACCATTGCAGAAATTCTTTGCTCTTGCTCATTCTGCCCACTTTACCTTCCAGTGGCATTATGCACCTCACGAATACCGGTTATCAATCGCCTTCCATAGTTCATTTGTATAACAACTATAGTATGTTGCTGAAGAGCACCAGGGCCACCTATAAGTCTCGGACAGGTTCTGCACCATGCTGATACGGTTAACTCTTTGTATCTTGTACTTATTGCACTAAAATATAATTTCTTGGTTTTCAGTATGTGCTCTATACTGCCTTTTATGGTGGATTTGTGCTATTTTATGATCAAACACATCAGCTATATACCATTTAACTAGTAAACAAGTGTCTACTGTGCTGACCCCAAGACTGACAACCATGTAGTGTGGATCTCTGTAACCTGTCTTCCATTGCCCACTCCCCAATGGGAGAATCCTACTTTTATTTTTGTTTATCAAGGCAATAATGATGGCAGATATTGATTTACTGCTCATTTTATGTTTCTCTGTCAGTGGAGCAGCTATTTGTAGGCTGATTGAATGTCAGCTTCTCACTAGAATTTAGTTCTGTGGATTTACAGTAGCAGAAATTATTTTTTTTATGAGCTTATCTAAATTTATTTATGTAGAAACCCGGAATATGAAGTGTACAATGGGGGAAATTTATCAAGACTGGCGTTAATCCCTGGCACTGGCGTGAGATGTGTCTAATATAGTAGAAAACACATGCCCCCTAATAAATTAAGCACATCTCTGGCCCTCTGTGCACCAGGCTGGTTCCAGCTAGGAGTTGGCATTGACTTTACCCAGTTTTTGCCATAAAGTATAGTAAATTTGCCTGAATGTGGAGGCTACGCACCCCCTCCAAACCCCACCCCTTGTCCCAATTGCCTTTGAAAAATAGCGAGAAGCCCAAAAAAGGCATGCATCGTAATTTGTGATTTATTTATGCCACATAAGTGGTATAAAAGCTTTAATAAATCTGCCGCATTGTGTAGGCAGTGCCGGAGGGGTTTAATTTTAGGCATGGGGTTTGTGCTTCATGTTTTACACGTTCATATAAAAAAAGGCTAGTTTAACACAACGGTATCTGACGTTCTTAGATACAATCATGCAATTAAACCTGTGTAGGCTTTGCAGTGGTTGGGGCAACAAAGTGGCAGCTTCCACTCTTCATGGTGAAATAGACATGTTGTGGTACCTAACATTTTAATGCATATACATTTCATAGAATTAGGTAATATCCTAATCCATACAGGGCCTCAGTATCTTCAGACATTGAGGGCCTCCAGGTGTAATGCTTTATGTCTTGTTTATTCATGGTTCTTAAATTTGTCAAACCTAATGTTTTTTTTTTTCTTTTTTTAAATCTTAAAGGGGTTGTCTCACTTCAATAAATGACATTTATCATGTAGAGAAAGTGAATACAAGGCACTTACTAATGTATTGTAATTGTCCATATCTCTTCCTTTGCTGGCTTGAATCATTTTTCCATCACATTATACACTGCTCATATCCAGGGGTTATGACCACCTTGTAATCCAGCAGAGGTGGCCGTGCTTATAGGAAAAAGCATTCGTATCTACGCTGGAGCTGTGGCAGTAACTCCTGGAAGCGGGCAGTGTATAATACGATGCAAAAATTTAATGAAGCCAGCAAAGAAGACAATATGGACAATCACAGTACATTAGTAACTGCCTTGTATTAACGCTGTCTCCTTGTTAAATGCCATTTGCTGAAGTAAGACAGCCCCTTCAAATTTTGCATAGGAGAAGATACTATATAAATATATACATTAATATGCATGATTATATGTCACCATCAGTGTATGCAAAGTTGTACTTAATCTCTAACAATTTTTATGCACATTTTAAGAAATTATATCTGCCGTAAAGAAGTATTGTGTAAAGTCTTTTATACTCTGTTGGATGTTGGGCCGACTGACCTGTTATGTATATTTGTGGCAGCCATGTATTAAAAAATAAATGTAGTGCCTCTTTGCATGTACGGAACAGCTTGTGTTCATGCTTTGTGTTCTACACAACTAAGCCAGACCTGAAAAGCTATTGACATTACTAGTTAAACAATCACGACAGCCAGTGGAAGGTAAGTAAGTAATAATTGCCTTTCTTTATTATATTGAACTATTGGGTATGTTCACTCGTGGTGAACTGGATTTGTTGCCACAAATTTGCATGTGGCAAATCTCCAGCATTGTACAGTACCAGCAAAGCTAAGTTAAGAAATCTCATCCATGTGCTAGAAAAAACGAATCCACAGGGTAAATTGACTTGCGGTGTGAATTTTAAATACTTGGCATGTCAATTTATACTGCAGATTTCCACTAGAGATTTGCAGAGGTTGTTTTTAAGGGCCCTTTACATGGGCAGAGAATCGTATAGATCATCACTAGCGAGCATTCATAGTAACGCTCCTTAGCGATCATCTGGTGATGTAAATGTACAGCCGATTACCCGATAATTTAGTAAAATACTCATTCATCGGGTAATTGGATCATTTGTGCGAACACAAAAAAATCCTCTTTTGCCGACAGCAGATCGTGCTATGTAAACAACGAGTTGCTATGAGGAAGCGCTACGGCATTAGTCATCTCTCTTCCCCATACTCTCGAGGAGATCGCTACATGTAAATACAACGGTCTCCTCCACCAGTGAGCAGCAGATTCCTTCCCGACAATCTGCTGTAATATCGTCCTATCTAACAGGGCCTTTAGTCTATAACCATACAGTTACATAAGCCTGAGAGGGGCTGTGTACACAAAACAGTAGTTTACTTCCGAGTGGCTCAGCACTTTCTCTTCCCGATGTGTTGCACGGAAAAGAGCAGGAATAATATAGGTTAAATCCAGCAACACTTTTTGCTTTTTCAATGCTTCTTTATTTCATCATCAGTAGTTACATCCGCAAATGGACGCGTTTCGGCTAATACAAGCCTTTATCAACATATGACATATGTTGATAAAGGCTTGTATTAGCCGACACGCGTGGCTTCTTTGGATTCCCCAGTTACAATGGAAAAAACTGCAAGTTTCAATAAAAAAATCACCAAAAAAAATAAAAAAAATCGGAAATGGGGAACGCAATTTAATATTTTTTTTGGTGTCAGTTTGTATATTTAAAGATTTAAGGATAGTTTGTGCAAAAATGCTATAAAAACAATAATAAAAAAGCCCTAGGGGACATCAGATTGTTGGCCAGTCCCTCCAAAATACTCTACATTTTCAAATCCGTAGCTCACCACTGTTCCAGAAATCTGCAGAAGAGTGGGATAAGTGGTTCTCTGCCAGGGCCGAATACTCCCGCCCCCATACACCCCCCCCCCCCCTTCCCTGTGCATGATATGATCTTGATGGACATGCAGCACTATCTGTGGCGGGGTATGATACTCATGCTAAGAATGGTGGGACCGTCTATTCTCTAGGGGTTTGGGGGATTGGGTGGGGGTCCTGGGACTCAACTATAGGGTATATATGTCCTTTCCATTTCTTGTTACAGTGCTACTTGATATGCCCGAGTCCCTATTGTTTGTACAATTTTCAAATTATGTTGGATGAAAACTGATAAAAAAAAAAATCTGTGAAAACTTAGCAAGATTTTGACGTTTTTGTCAACTGTGCGGGGCATCCAGTAGCCCATTTCATACCGTACATGATACAGTTGCTGCTGTCTCCTTTTGCAAATTGTTACTACTTGAATACACGTGCACCTAAGGTTTTCATTTTCTTCAATATAAGATGCAGGCTGAGAAAACCAGTTATGACACTTAAATGAGCACACACTCCAGAAATATCCATCATATATCTTTTATTCATCAGGTCTTGTTGAACAGAATGCATTTGTAAAAATACATTGCTTTGTATTGTAACATACATGTAAAGGTATATGCATTTGTCACCATATGGCATTCTATGGAAAGAGTACTAATCGCATTTTGACAAAATGTAAATTCAATCCGTATTAAAGTAACATGAGCAACAAGCAGACCACAAGGGCTAAATCTGGTTAACACTTCCTCCATTCTTATGAATTATTTCTTACGTTGTTCAATACATTTCCTAAAATGCTGTAGTTTTAAGGGATTTTTTTTTTTAATCTGGTCCCACCTAATTAACTCACAAGTAAATCACAGCTCATCTTGTCTGAACGATTGAAGATAATGTAAATTAAAGGGATTTTCCCACCATAAACATCACCTAGCCAGAGCGTGTTGAGATCCCCACCATTAACTAGAACAAGGGGCTCAGTCTTCCCCATTTCTCCTCAACAGCACAACCACTTTTGCTGGGTTGTTCCTGTAGAGTCTGTATGGAGCAGAAGAACGAATACTCAACCTCACCACTGTCATACAGTGGTGGGAAAACCTTTTAAACTGACCAGGCTGCCATAGAAGACTAGAGAAGTTGTAAGCATTGTGGAAAGGATTATGTATCCAGTGAGCGACAGCCTTTCCTTTTAGAGCTGACTGAGAATCACTGAATACAACAGCTCACTAGACTCATAAGACCACAGTGATCAGGGGTTTCCATCAAACCATATGGTCACAATCTGCTACTACTGACATAATGGCACATAAGCAGTATCGTAGATCAAGACAGGCAGCATAACAGATCCTAGCAAAAGCCAGTCAATGCCCCTTGTTACGATCCATTGCTCGATTACAACCAGTTCTGGCTGGCAAAAAGAAATCCAGTTTAGAGAATTGCCTATAGATTGATGAATACATTCCTCCAGTCCGTATTCTAAAGGCCTGCATACACTTAGAGTATTGTCAAGCAAAATCCAGCGACGATATAATGTGAAAGGGGCGCTATCATCTCTCCCTCGATTGATGATCCTTTTAGTCACCCAGGAGATAAGCTGCTACTAGTGATGAGTGAACTTTGTGTTTCAAGTTTGATGCACAAGGTTCAGGTTATCTAAGAATTCCGTTATGGATTCAGCTACCATGGACCATAAGTTGTGGTCTATGGTAGCAGAATCCATAACGGAATTCTTGGATTACCCGAACCTTGTATGCCGACCTTGAAACACAAAGTTCACCCAACACTAGTTGCTACCAGTGGTGTCAGGCAGCAGCTTTCTCCCTATTGAACTGAGCGTGTATGGGGGAATCGGGAGAGAGATCTTTTGTTTGGCCAACAGCTATTGAAGGTGTATGAGCATCTTATGAAGAGTAGCGCGTTTCCTAAGGTGCCCATATGCCTAAACCTCTTATAGCAGGGATCAGCAACATTAGGCAATTCAGTTCCTGTAAAACTACAACTTCCAGCATGCTCACATACTTGGCTTTTCTTGTAACTCCCTTAGAAGTTAAAGGAGGATACTGGGACTTGTAGTTTCAGAACAGTTGTAGTGATGGAGGCTGCTGATCCCTGTCCTCTAGACTGATTAATATATTGTTCCATATCCTAAGAAGGACAGGTGCTCACTTGCACCTTTACAAATACTCAACCCCAATAGTTGGCCTGATAATTATCCAGTGTAACATGACCTTAAAGGGCTTGTGCCAAGATTAGAGGTTATTCCCTATCCACAGGCTAGGGAATAACTAACTGATCGCTGGGAACCCCACCGATCTTGAGAATGAGATTTCCATTCTCCTTCTCTGATGGAGCATCAGGTCGGGCATGCCATTCACTCTTTATACAACCGCCAGAAATAGCCAAGCCCCAGCTATTGGTTATCCCTTATTCTGTGGATAGGGGATCACTTCTAAACTTGGCACAACCCCTTTAAAGGCTATGGACACTTTTTGGGGGGCATTTTTATCACTGCATTCTACTCATTTTGATCTAAAAATAATTTTTTACAGTATGTCTTTATTAAAATTTTCAACATTTTCCCTCCACAGCTTTCACTTTCAGTGCATCTGCAGACTTGTTTTTTCTGCTTCACGGTGATTCTGTCAATGAGCTGGACAGCTGGAACTGTAGCCCTTATCAGTACTGTCCTAACAGCCTATAAAGACTCATTATAGCTAAATTCTTATTAGTTTGATAAGTTATTTAGTTTACATGAGTGTTTATGAGCTGTCAGGAGTTCAGAGATAAGGGCTACAAAGCAAGCCATCAAAGCAGCTCTCTGGCGTGTTCACTGACATTCTGCATTTGTCTGCAGACTTAAAGTGAAAGCTGTAGAGGGAATCTGTTGAATTTTTTAAAATAAAGACCAATTAAAAAATATATATTTTTAGCCCCATATGAGTAGAGTGCAGTAATAAAAAAAATTGCCCCCCAGAGGTGTGCGTAGCCTTTACGATGCCCATTGAATTAAAGGGAACCTGTCACCATGAACGTGCAATGAAAGGCAGCACGTTATAGAGCAGGAGGAGCTGAGCTGATTGACATATAATTTTGTGAGAAAAGAGTCAGTAAAACTTGTATTTCAGTCATTTAAATTCCTGTTCATTCTGGGCTTTGAAGTCAAGGAGGCGGACCTATCAGTGATTATGTCTATGTATACAGAGACAGCTGTCAGAGGGAAGACTGTCAATCACTGATAGGACCACCAACTTGATTTCAAAGCCCAGAATGAGCAGCAATTTAAAAGAAAAAATTGTAAAGTACACTGAATCTTTTCCTATAAAACTATATATCAATCTGCTCAGCTCCTTCTGCTCTATAATATACTGTCTGTAGCGAGATTACCATGTTCAACATGACAGGTTCCCTTTAATAATGGTTTTATTTTAGGTCTCTGAATGTTGCTTGCTCAGTCCACAAATGTATACTTTTGATTCAACCAATATATGTGCAGCACATTAGACCAAATAAATGATAAGCAAATGTAAATAGTAGAGTCATATCTGACAATTTCAGCTGCAAACTCTTGGGCCTCCCTGAACATACACAAAACTGCATAAGGAATAGAGTGCCATTTCCTCAATATAATTGTATTCCATAAGTAGGTACAGATGATGCTACTTAGGAGGTATTACTGTGGTCGAGTGATTGACTAGGACCACCTACAACAAGAAGACATATTGTTGCATGTTTTTATGATACAGTTAGTAGTGGGAGCCAGATGCCTGCCCCTGTTGCACTGAATGTTGGTGAGACCTCTGCCCATCATGGAAACCCACAGATGTGTTCTGTAGCTGCTTGAGACCAGTATTTTATTATGTCCAAGCTGGGCACCAAATTATTAAAAAAAAACACAATGAAAAAACATCAACCTTCAACTTGGATCAGCCTTTTTTTGACTGCTCATTGCTGAATGCTTTACCATCTCTTACCAGCAATCCAACATCACACACATTATGATTAGGTGACCACTGATCAACATCCCTAAAGCATCAGCTGACTGACAGATCTGAAGCTAAGGATAAATCTCTTATACATCTAAATAGAAAGTTTTTTTGCATACTTGTTTATAGTGTGAGATCTATATATATCTATCCACAGCATTTCCTCTCCCCTTTATGTATAAAGCTATATTATTGTAATAGATAGGAGTTGACAAGTGTCATACTGAATGTATTGTCCTTGTTCTGGCAGTGTTGTTCACAAAGGTTTATGTCCCGTGCGGTCAGCAGCCATTGAGAAGTTCAGTGTGGTCAAGGGATGAAACTGAGACTTTCTGTGCTGTGCACTGCAAAATATCCAGGTTCCACTATACATACTAAGTGATGATCGGCAGGTTATTGCTGTTAAAGGGGTTGTCCAGGATTAGTAGGATCTAATTTTTTTTTTCCCCCACAAAAACAGCACCACATTTCTCCATGGGCTGTGTCTGAACTGTAGCTTGACCCATTTAGACCGGGTTCACATCACCATTTAGCTTTCCGTTCTTGTGATCCATCAGAAGAACAGAAAAGAAATGGATCCATTATTTTGAGTTATCAGTTATGCTCCGTTTGCACTAAAAATAACTAATCTTTTTTTGAGCATCTGTTATGATCCGTTTGTGTCGCTTCTGTCAGAGATCACTTATTTTTGATAGCAGAAAAGGTACTGCATGCAGGACTTTTTCTCCCATCAAAAATAACTAATCTCTGATGGAAGTGACGCAAACTGATCATAACTGATGCCGAAAATAATTGATCTGGTTTTTTATTGTTTGTTCTTCTGACGTATCAGAGCAACGGAAAGCTAAACAGTGATGTGATCTCAGTCTTACATCCATGGAGATGAGCTGAAATGCCAGAGCCTGTTTTATGATCCCCAACAACCCCTTTAATTGTATAGTGTTCTGCTTACAGTTCTTTCACACGGAGTACCTATCTTCTGGAAGTGCAGTGTATGACATTTTCTATTTATGAATCCCAGTAAACAGTTCAGCTTTTTTGTGCCACAGTAGTTGTGAAGCATACCACTATCTCCGCTGTCCACTATCATGTGACCCAAGGCTTAAAGGGAGTCTGTCACATCATTATCACCTATATAACTAACAGCAGTGCCCCACAGAAGATTGCAGACACATCCCAGCCATACCTGTGTGCACTGTGTGTCTGTATTACATGTCCAGGAAAATCACTTTTATTCTGCAGGAAAACAGCTCCCAAGTGCCCGGCTGAAAGTGAAACTAAAACCAGCTTTCTCTCCCAACTCGATTTCTAACAGCTATATCTTCTGATATACTGGATATAATGCTGTGATGTGGTATCATTTTAAAACTTGGAATGTCAGCTTTCAAAGAAGGTCAGAGCCATTTTTCTATCTGCTACCAATCCCAAGATATGAGCAGCTAAAGCTGCCCTCCCCCTCCAGTCTGGTTTGCAGCAGCAGCAGCAGCAGAGCCGGGCACTTGGGAGCTGTTTTCCTGCAGAATAAAAGTGCTTTTTCAGGACGTGTAATACACACACACACAGTGCACACAGATATGTCTGGGATGTGTCTGCAATCTTCTGTGGGGCAGTGCTGTTAGCTATATAGGTGAAAATGAGGTGACAGACTCCCTTTAAAGCAGCAATGAGACCCCTGGGTACATCAAGTATGTGACATATGGTTACATCCCAGTCAAAATCAAATGTCCAGTTAAGTAAGAAACATCAATTGCACAGGGTCTTGAAAGGCTGCATTCCCCTACTACAGCGTTTCATGCTTTTTTTTTCTTTTTTTTTTTTACTGTAAAGAAAAGTTTTTAATTTTTTTAAGCCAAACCTATGATTAGAAGAATGCATACCAAACAGTACTATTGGGCCCAGGCTAGTTATTCTGCATGTTAACAGAAGTTCTTGTTATAACGTATTTATCTTGTATATGGTGTCATCTACCTCTTAGGATTGTTTAGAGGAAGTCAATGAATGAGATGGATGAAAGTGTTCTGAACTTTTTTTTCATACAGCAGCTTTTACAAAAATCAACTTGCATAATTTTTGCTCATCATTTCTTGGAGAACAGCCTTGGACATCTTACACTCCTCGCTTCTGTACATTAAACGAGGCACATTTTATTTAAGATTCTTTAAGAGATCAGACACTTGTGAATGACTGACAGTTCATTGTAAGATCAACATTGAAATGTGTGATAACTAAAAGCCAGAGAAGATAGTATACACAAGATTCTTCATAAGTCATTGGATCACAGAAGTTGATTGATCTACTATCTATGAAGCATATTTTAGTACCAATTATTCTAAAGGTTCATTTTTCTTCCGGTGTGGAATTCAGACAGTTCTTCTAACAGCAGTGTTCTTCAAGTTTTCTAAGCCAAGTACTGTCTACCCAAGTAAATGACCTCCAAGGCTATGACCATATATGGTGCTGTGACTAGTAGACACACAGCAAGAGGACAGTAAGAGAACGCTTAAAGGGGTTCTCCAAGCTATATTTATTGATTACCTACCCTCAGGATAGGTCATCAATATCATATTGCCGATCAGCTGTTTGAAGGGCAGGCACGTGCCATGCCTGCGAAGCCTCCTCTTCATTGTTTACATGCTAGCCGTAACATGGGTAGCGGTGAGTAGGTGTAATTACACCTAGCCACCCCATTAATTTCAATGGGAAGGCTTGTTCCTATACAACTGCATGGGAGCGATCCTTCCCATTGAAATGAATGGGGCGGTTAGGTGTAATTACACCTACTCACCGCTACCCATGTTACGGCTAGGATGTAAACAATAAAGAGGCGGCAGCGCTGGCACGGCACGTGCCTCCTCTTCAGACAGCTGATGGATAGGTCATCCATAAATATAACTTGGAGAACCCCTTCAAGACCTCATGCACACAACTACATTTTCAGCTGTGTGCTATCCACATTTTTCTGGGTACGATATGATGGAACCATTCATTTCTATGGGCCATGCACACATCAGTGTTTTTTGCAGATCAATTTTTCCATTCCGCAAATTATAGAACATGCTCTATTCTTGTTCATATTGCGGATGGGAATAGCCCTTTCTATTGATGGAAGTGAGAAATATATATAGAATGCACACAGAAGGTATCTGTATTTTACAGACTGAAATACGGACATGGCCTTGGGCATGAGGCCAAACTGCTAAAAATGTGTTTACCCTCTTGGGTACACATACCACAGACTATCTAGAGCAGGAGTCTGCAACCTCCAGCACTCCAGCTGTTGTGAAACTACAGTTCCCAGCATGCACACTTGCTAAGCTGTTCTTGGAACTCCCATGGGAGTTGTAGTTTCACAACAGATGGAGTGCCAGAGGTTGCTGACCCCTACTAAGTCATGAGATGGTGGGATTTACCTTTAGATAGTTGGTTCTAGATTATGCCTTTTGTAGTTTAGTTAGTGAGTACTACATACTGTATGCTGTGGACGGAAGCACAAAAATTGTTTATTGTGAGGTGGGGCCCGCTACCCGTATTTTTAAAAAACATATCCGCTCTCTAGAAATGGAAACTTTTCATATTGGCATAGTTATGGAAACGCATTATTCTCAGGAAATACTGTAATGAAGGTAGGTACTTTAGATGCTGAAAGATGAATGATATACTCACTCCTGAAAAAGGCCTGCTGTTCTCTGACTGCTCTACCAGATGATATTGTAACTCTGTCAGTCCGTTATTTATATTTTTTGTGGTCCATCCTGACCCCCACCCCCTTTTTCCACAAAAATGAGCAGGACCAATAAGGTATTCCAGTGGCAAAGTTCCCAGACTTCACGTGAACAGATGGCTGCTGCTTCCTGGAGAATATTACCATAGTCAAGGCTATTCTGCCCTAGCCTCTTCTTCCTCAATTTGTGGAAGGGGCTGTTCTTTCCTCGTGGAAGACTTTGGAGCGCTTGGAGTGTCTATAGCCTTTGGCTCATTGGTGAGGTAAGATCCTTTATATCGGTGAAAATAATGATAAACCAAAAACAAACAAGCAATCGCAAGGAGGAAGAGGAAAATCACCACAACTGAGTAAAAAGAGAAGAAAGAAAAGAGTCTTAAACGGGACCTGTTGGCTCTCACAGCACATTTGTTGTAGTAAATACTTTTACTCCTCATAATTTAACAATTCTGGAGCATCTTGTCTCCACGTTGTCTTCCTCTGCTATTATTCTTAGAAGTTTATGAAGAAATTGACAAGTTCTAACCAGTTGAGGGGGGTCCTTGCACATCAGTGTTTACTGTGCACAAACCTTTGACAACTAAGGATTACCATTCACCTTGTCAATTTATCAGTATAGTTCTAGGAATGGCACAATGCTCAAGAAGTATTTCATGGGGAAGACAAATATGAATTTGTATTTTGCCAGCCTGATTCTGTGCCTGCAAGTGCCCTGGAGGTGGTTCTTCACTGTGAAGTGCTCTCTGTATTCACCTGCTCCTCAGCCCCTCCCCTCTGCTCTGATGGACACCTGTAGTGGTTTCCTGGTTAGATGCTACATTGGTCACTCAAAGGGGAGGGGCTGTGATGCAGCTTCACAGTGAAGCCCCACCTCCAGGGCACATGCCAGAGCAGAACCTGACAGAATAAACGTTAAAGGGGTTGTGTAACTTCAGCAAATAGCATTTATTATGTAGAAAAGGTTTATACAAGGCACTAATGTAGTGTGATTGTCCATATTGCCTCCTTTGCTGGCTGGATTCATTTTTCCATCACATTATACACCAATCATTTCCATGGTTTTGACCACCCTGTAATCTAGCAGCGGTGGCTGTGCTTGCATACTATAGGAAAAAGTGCCGGCCTCTCTGGTGGTCGAGACCACAGGGGCACACATAGGGTGCTGCTTTTTCCTATAGTGTGGAAGCGTGGCCACCGCTGCAGGATTGCAAGGTGTTCGTAACCATGGAAACCAGCAGTGTATAATGTGATGGAAAAATTACTCCAGCCAGCGAAGGAAGCAATATGGACAATCACAATACATTAGTAAGTGGTTTGTATTAACTTTCTCTACATAATAAATGCCATTTGCTGAAGTGAGACAAGACCTTTAATATTCACTCTATTTCTGATAATGAAAGCTACACAAAAGTTATGTTTGTCCTGCTGTCCCTGGTCAAAACTATTGATAGACTTGCTTTAATGGAAACCTTCAGTGTTTCCTTCCACTACAGTACACTTATCAGAGCTGGGTCTTGTAACAAGCCCTGCATCAATGTGATTATCACATGACCAAGTTTGATATTAATCTTCTGTAAGTAAATAATATGTTTTTTGTATACATTAAAAGGATGGGAAAATGTGATGTGAACCCATCCTAAATGTTTTAGAGCAAATAAAATTACCCCTTTAAGAGATTAAGATGAAATATTATACTCACATGCAATTATTCCAGCAAGGCCATCGTCATGTACATGGGGAAATACTACAAGACAAAACATAACATTTTCTTCAGTCACAGAGTCAGACTACAAAGATCTAAATCCTGATTGTTCAAAGCGGGCATTTAGCATATTTGACCAATGCCATTGTCATGACTCAATAAAGGGAACCTATGAGCATGCTATCGAACCATGAGCAGCATAAAATCCTGACATTCTCACTGGTTACAAATAGGGATGAGTGAATTGACTTTGGATGCTTTATCTGAAGTCGATTTGCATAAAAGTTTGTTGTAATACTGTACGGAGCAGGAGCTCTGTACAGTATTAGAATGTATTGGCTCCGATGAGCCGAAGTTATTGCAGTTTTTTTACAGTAATAATTCACGCTCCATACAGTATTACAACAAAGTAATAAAGCATCTGAAGTCGATTTGCTCATCCCTAGTTACAAACAATGCTCTAATCTGCAATGCGGCATTTCAGAGAAACCAGGGGGACATCATTTGAGATCGATTTTATGTCACTTTTAAGTCTTGCTTTTCATTGTGTGGTTGCACATTTATGAAATGGTGCACAGTCATATATTTGGTGCAACTGTATTGTATGGCTGGTTTAGAAAATACACTAGGGGGGTGTCTGACAGAGGATTAGACTTTTCTGTGATATTTCAGGTGCCTCAGTAAATGTATATGTGCCATAATCCAGGTCTAATCCAAAATGTTGCAAAAAAAAAATTGCAATCTGCATTTTGTGCAACATTTTTACACCAAAAACCTGATATCTGGTTTGATAATTGTCCCCCATAGTTTAAAAATGAGCCAGGAAAAGGAAGAAGAGTAACAGGGAGCAGCTCCCCGCAGGATTCTCACCTTCAAGCCCAGCTGGCTTGACAGGTTGTCTCCGTATATACGAATCATGAGAGACTTGTCAATCCAGCCGCAGCATTTCAAGTAAAACATAATTGTCATCAAGAAACCAGTCATTTTTATGCAGGTTTGAGCAGCAAGAAGCTCCCGACAGGTTCCCTTTAAAGGGGTTGTGCACATATTGGGGGCAGGTCTGCCCTTCCTCATGGGCAGACCAGCAAAGGGAGGCATAATTACTAGCTTTACAACACCGGCTCCTTGCCTTTCCGGCCTCCACTGTTCCATTCAGTTCCCTGGTTTGTTCTGGTTTGACGCCACTGCTTCCAATCATTGGCTGCAGCGGTGACCTTGCGGCCAGGGGCAGATTGGGAACATAAAGTTGGCCCATGTTGTAGGTGGGTTTAAACTGACAGAAGACAGGCCAAAACAAGTAGGCGGGGACAATCTTAGTAGGCGGGGCCTGCAATTCTGTAGTGCAGCGCAGAATACTGCCCCAGCAGAACCAAATACCATAGGACAGCACAAAATACTGCTGCCTTCACGAAAGTATTCAACTGTATCACCATCATGAGGATAGTAATACAGTTCAGTTCAGGAGGGCACTTACAGCCGTTGAGCATCAGATCATTATGTACCTGGCCTATGGCCATCAAGAGGGCTTAAGTGGCCCCCTGGGCATCAGCCCACCAGGAAATTTCCCTGTAGGGTCTATGGCCAATCCGCCCCTGGCTGCGGCCTGCTGCAGAGGCTGGAGAGTGCAGAAGTTGGGAAGCAGGTTAGCTTGGGTGTGAAGGGGTGTTGCCAAACATTTCCCCAAAAATGTGCACAACCCCTTTAAGAAGTAACATATGAAAATGCAGCAAAAATAAACAGAATACATTACAGAAAATATTGTAATGTAAACTATATCATCACTATCTGCATCAACTTCTGTTGTCAGCACATGATAGATGTCAATTCTGAGTAACATAGTTATTCCTCACCTGCTCCCATATACCATGGGTCCAGTTCGTATGGTATGTGGTACACCTTCAGAGGCATGGCTCCACAGTTAGACTCCACCAGATTTCCCTTTACTGTGATCAGTTCTGCAGCTCTAGAGGACCGGAAAATGTCTCGTATTGGAGTGATGTTGTTGAACCGTACATCTGCTAGGCATCCTATAAAGCCGGGTGTATTGAACTTCTGCACATCCGAATCTATTGTTCCAGTCTCTACAAATATACCAAAACAAAAATATAATCAATGTCAAGAACTTGACCCAGGGGTCTTCTTCTGTGCCACAGGGGTAAAAGTATGTCATAAAAATAGATCATGGCATACTGCCAAATATTTTTACAAATTGGAAAACCTATTTAACATACACTGTTGGGCATTTTCTGATAATGCATTTCCTTTAATTTATGGGTGCAAGCATAACCAATAACCTGCATTGCAACCTCCTGTCCTGCTGAAAATGTTTTTCTTTGGTCAATGGCTGCTCCGGGTAGTGGAATCATCTGTGACCCACTGGGAGAAGCCATAGACCGTAGTAATAGTAGTAGTATTTACTGTGGTATACTAGTTACATTATATAAAAAACATAGAGGGTCATTTATCAAACTGGAGTAGAACAGGCTTAGTTACCCACAGCAACCAATCAGATTCCTCCTTTCTTTTTCCAAAGGAGCTGTCTAAAATGAAAGGTTGAATCTGATTGTTTGCTGCAACTAAGCTGTTCTACTTTACACCAGTTTGATAAATAACCCCTATAGTTTTTGTAACTATATAAAATTTCAACAATATGGGTATGTTCACACAGTGAATTTAGAAAACACGCTGAAAAATAAACGCGGAATCAGCCCTGATTTTCAATGCAGTTTTTGGCGCATTTTTACAGCTTCCAATTCATTTCAATGTGAGAATCCGCACGGATTCCACCCAAGATTGAGCATGTTGCTTCTTTTTTCCACTCTTGTTTTTTCCAGTGTAGACAAACAAAAAAACAAATTCTGCCCTCCATTGAAATGAACAGGAGGCTGTTTAAAGGGTTTTGGCACGGATTCCATATAAAAAATAAAAAGTTGTGCGCCCTAACTGAGCAGTCACATTGCAATGAGCGTTTGAGATTTACATTTGGAGCCCTTCCTGCTGTGTATGCCAGTGTGCTCCAAGGCTTTCATTGTTTTAACACATACCAAAAAAGCGTCTTGGTTAGAGATGAGCGAACGTGCTCGTAACGAGCACTGTACCGCTCGGCTCCCCTGCGCTCGCATGGGCGCAGGCAGCCGCTTCCGTCGGGTGAGGAGGACGGAAGCGGCTGCCTGCGCCCATGCGAGCGCGGGAGCCGAGCGGTACAGTGCTCGTTACGAGCACGTTCGCTCATCTCTAGTCTTGGTCAATATATATATATATATATATATATATATATATAATTATTTACAGTGCCTTGCAAAAGTATTCGGCCCCCTGGAACTTTTCAACCTTTTGCCACATTTCAGGCTTCAAACAAGAAGATATGAGGGTCTTTATGATGCTCTCTGTGCTTTATACAGAACCCTGAGACTATCACAGAGCAGGTGCATTTATACGGAGACTTGATTACACACAGGTGGATTCTATTTATCTTCATCAGTCATTTAGGACACCATTGGATCATTCAGAGATCCTCAATGAACTTCTGGAGTGAGTTTTCTGAACTGAAAGTAAATGAGCCGAATAATTTTGCACGCCCAACTTTTCAGTTTTATTATTACAAAAAAAGTTTAAATGATTCAATAAATTTCGTTCCACTTCACAATTGTGACCCACTTTTTGTTGATTCTCCACCAAAATTTTAAAATGTTTTAGTTTGAAGCCTGAAATGTGGCAAAAGGTTGAAAAGTTCCAGGGGGCCGAATACTTTCTCAAGGCACTGTATATGATTTTGCAGAGAATTTAAATTCTCCTACCTGCACTGGAAATTGATGAGCCTATGAAGGCCAACATACAAGAACTTGCTTAAACAGCCTTGATAGGGGTCTATCAAAACCATACTATGATCTATTATGATTGTTTTACCCCACATACAAGGAGATGTACTGCCAACTAGATTGGTTGGGCGTTTAAATTAATTGCCGAACAAGTATATATATTCATGTAAGCAAACTTTTCTGTACATATCAGTAAGATTTTAAAGTTGAAAACTTACCAACAACCCTTCCAAGATAAATAGCTTTTGGAGAATCAAACTTGGGATCTTCCCATAACAAGAACTGTTTCTGTACCACATCATAATAGTCCACCTATAAGAGAAGAATTAGTGCCAAAACCTGTCACAATATTATTGTCTGATTGGATCTTGCACTGGTCATTTGGACCCTCCATAAATGTGCATAGTTCTTTCAATGCATAGGAGTCCAGTGGGTGGTCTTACTAGTGATTGACAGCCTTCCTTCTATGACTACATACAGAGATGGCTGTAAATCACTGAACTGCCAATTGAAACCTAAACCCAGAATAAACAGAGATTGAAATAAATAAAATGCAAGTTACACTGAATCTTTTCCTACAATACTATACATCAACCTGGCCTAATAGTTTATATTAATGACCACCTTCAAACAATTATATGATACAATGAGATTTTAAAAACAGCTGATTAACCCTTTCCTGAAGCAGCAATTTTGTGTTTTTGCATTTTTGTTGTTCGCTCCCTGCCTTCCCAGAGCCATAACATTTATCTTTCTGTTCACAAACGGCTTGTTTTTTGCAGGACAAGTTGTACTTTCTAATGCCACTAATTAATATTGCATAGGATGTACTGGGAAGCGGGAAAAAAAAATTCCAAATGGGGTGGAATTGGGGGAAAAAAACGTGATTCCACCACAGTTTCATGTTTTTTTTTTATGGAGTTCACTATGCATTAAAACTGACCTGTGCTCTTCATTCTCCAGGTCAGTACAAATCCAGTGATCCCATATATGTATATTTTTTCTTGTGCTTTAATACTCAATATTTTTGTTATACTTGTTTTCTTTCATTGCTATAATCTGACCCCCATAACTTTTTTATAGTTTTTAATAGTACGGGTGTTTTTGCATGCGGCAATGCCCATGATGTTATTTTTTTAATAGTTTATTTTTGTTTTGGGGAAAGGGGTTGATTTGAATTTTCATATTTTTTTTATATTTCCTGAGTAGGTCTGGCACCAGAAAATATACAACTCCACAACTGGTCTTATTTTGCCATTAAAAAATACTGAACGAATTCTATAATTACTGTAGGTGCTCCAGACATTCAGAATTAGGCCTCGTGCACACGGCTGTGTCCCCAATACATGGGCAACATCCATATTGCAGACCCGCTGTTTATGGGCTGCAATACGGGCACAGCCAGGTAACAGCCATGTGCATGAGGCCTTAATCAGGATTGTCTGAAAAATATACCATAGCTGTAATGGCTTGTTATAAATTGTAGAAATTGTATTAAAGGGGTTATCACATGATTAATCTAAAAAATGAAAATCAGACATCATATAGTACATGACAATCTCTTTCTAACAAAGCTAGAACCAGCCCTGTACCTCACATGGATCCAGAGATCTCCACATTCATTGCTCTGCTAGATTTATATCAAGCTGACAGCTCAAGGGGGGTGTCTTTTGTGATGCAGCTAAGGGGGCGTGTCTCAGCTCTACCTATCACAGCTCAGAAGGCAGTTGAAGGATGAAACTGAGCATGTGCGGGCCTTCTCAGTGAGCAGGTCAAAGAAATAAGAAAACAAACAAACAGCAGGTGGTGCTATACGGATAGATTTCAGTAAACAACTCAGAGGCTATGCTAAATTTTTACATGCAATTACAAAAGTATTCAGATCCAGGTGCAGGTTTGAAAAATGTAGAATATTTTTCGTGGGACAACCCCTTTAATAAATCATTGCCCAACATAATGATTATTTCTATTACCCACTAAAAAATATTTTGCTTACAACCGAGACCAAATGAGTTACTTTGATGCATTACCTGGTAGTACAGTGTTCGGTAATCTCTGGTGACATTAACCCTGTGAGGTCTGCCATCAGTCATGTTTTTCTTGCTTAGTTGGAAGACATTTTGGCTATTGCTCCGCAGTTGATAATTTAGCTGCAACGTACCTGCAATAACAATGCAGGCAATGAAGGCAGCACCAGAAGATCCATATGAAAAGCTTCATACACTTACATTTTAGTGCATTAGTGCACCATGGGTCCTAAATACTTGTCACAGGGCACACAGCAGCACTACAATGACAAGATAAAACTGGGGTTTATTGTAGCGTGTAGTCCCACAATTTATGTGCAGCTTCTACAATAGCAGCTGTCATATGCAACTTAAATGCAACCTTTTTACTCTCTCTCTCTATCTCTCTCTCTCTCTCTCTCTCTATATATATATATATATATATATATATATATATATATATATTAATAATTTGTTGTGTTCCTAAGGACATCCAACTTGAATGTTAAAACAAACCATATGGTAGACACTACCATCAAAACATTTTTGGCACATATTTACAGCCTATATGTTAATATTCTGTTTTTTTTAATCAAAAAAATGGGTGGTTGTTTTATAATTTTTTGAAGTCACTCCATGTATTCTAATTCCTGTGTTCTGCCCCTTAAATTCCTCCTTTGTTGGGACTTTTAACATGGCAAAAACCCTCGCTTGACTTTCTCAGTCAGACCATTTACACTGACCAGAGACAGCCACCCTGTAGTGACTCAAGTAGAAAATCACACATCACAAAGTGCAGTGATCTTCTGTGGACATCTTTACTTATGCCTATAAAGAGAACCACAGAGCTGTCATACTGTGATCCCAACGATACACCTACTATTATCATGAGGATTACTTTGCAGATAACATATTCTCCTCACAACAGTAGTAAACTGACAATGTATTACCCACCATGTGCACGCATTTGCGAATGGGTCTGCGATCCACACCACAAAAAAATAGGACGTTCTATTTTTGCGATGCGGAGGCACAGACCAAAATCCCATGGAAGCGATCCCGACCCATTCAAGCTGTTGGTGGGCTGCAATACGGGCACGGGGCACACACGTTCATGTGCATAAACCCTACTGCTGAGATGAAATGCAGACAAAAAGTCTAAAAATTTACTATGATTTTTGAGTTTTAAAAAATACCCATTTCTGAAAGAGGTATCCCTTTAAACAATTTCATGTGAACAGGTTAAGAATTTTACAATCTGAAAAGAGATAGTGAAGATGGTTCTAGCACTGGAGGATGCCTCTTTATCATGCCCCATCCCAGGGTCAGTGTGAATCCAATTAGTTATGTTATTATATATCCTGTGCTCAACTCAATCCCTCTTGTTTCTATGTTAAATCAAGCATGGGTTGGACGATGTTGACCTATCAACATACTGATGATCATATTTTAGATTTAACTACATAAAAACAATTCATACAAAAATGGCACTCACCATCGGGCCTGAGTAGGAATGCTATGTAATCCGACGAGAATGAGCTGATGTACATCAATACCGCTGGAGCTGTGGAAGTCCTGAAACTAAATGAAATTTCTTCACGCGTGAGGTTGCTAACAAACAGTGGAAGGGTCACAACTTTGGCAAACTCCTTGGCAGCCACCATCCCAGCTGACAGGATATTGTGACGTAACCAGACCCCCGCCTCAAAATATGCGCCAATGTCTGTATAGAAAAAGGAGATACAAAGAACTTAGTTCTAGATCTGGAATACCCTCTACTATCATGCAGTATGGCATCCAAGTCCAAGGGATACTAACTGTCTTTGCCTGTGTAATGATCAGTTTGTGTTTTGCGGTATTTTAATACCAACCACATTCAATTCAAATAATTTGTCCCCTGAGGTAAATATACTTTTTATGGTGATTATCTTATTTTGCAGGTCGATAGTGGATATTTGTTATTTGATATTTTTTTATTTGATATTTGGATTATGGAGATGTAGACATCCAACATGTACTAAGAATCAAATGAGGTGGACACCTTTTATTAGGTGTTCTAGGCAGCCATTGGGTTGACTTTCCACAAAAAGTATATTTATTGTGTAGATGACCCTAGATAGTAGTATTGTTTTTGAGGATTATAACAATTATAACATTTTAATATTTAAGGGATATATAATTTTTGTTGAACTGTACCCTGCCTCTATACTGTTTCTTATAATAGTTGTATGTACTGAACATTTAATGACACAAGTCTAGAAAAGTTCCATTACAAGTGCCTTTATGTTTTAGTACGGTCTTGTCAACTACATTAGGATCAATGGTATGTTTACACTTGGTGCTGCTAATACTATGCCAAAACTACATTACCTCTGGTGCAGAATGGTCCTTCATAGCCAGTTCCATTACAATCACACATGTAGTGGCTGTATCTCTCTACACAACGGGCTCCATTCTGACATTCCATCTGGGGATTTTCACAGTGGCCAGTGCAGTTGGTTCTTACTCCTATAGTTTCATTGGCCTTGCCTTCGAGATCCAATGTCACACCATTCATTCGAAGTCCTCTGAGACATCCAATGTAAGGTTTCATCCTGTAATCTGCTGAACCTGGTAAATTTAATAGTTGCCGAGATGTTATTGATCAAGAAGTCACATCTCCTACTCACGTTCAGCCTTTAATTCAAGTTTTATCAGGTCTTCCTGATGTCAGATGGCCCCTATGCATGTTTTTGACCATGGTATACATACTTACTCCAACCACAAATTTAGAACTGGATCAAAGGAAATGTGTTCTTCATTTCCTATACAGGGAGGTCAGTTAATTCAGTTGTCTAGGAAAAGATAAGAAAGAGTGCCACTCTTGTCCATGAGCTATGTATGGCATTGCAGCTCAGCTCCCACTAGAAATGAACTGCATTACCAGACACAACCCAGGGACAGGAGTGGAGCCATTTCTGATCTAATCCTGGACAAGCGTTTAAGGTGGAAGAGCTCACCAAAAGCTTTGTGGGGAAAAAACACATCCTTTCATCTAATGCTGGACAAGTCCTCAAAATATACTATGGACTCACTTACACATACTAATTATAACCCCAACTCACCTACATAAAGGGGCCGATCGTATGAAGTGTTGAGATAGGTCTGGAGAGGGAAATTGCGGATCACCCAAGGCATTTTGTCCACCTTCAGACGGGCAAGTTTGACGTTCATTTCAGCTTTTACTTCATGCCATTCATTGTCATTTAGAGGGAAAGGGTATTTAACAGTCACGTTTTCATGACCATTCCCAATATCATAGATGAATACGAGGTCTCTTGTTGCTGGAAAAGGAGAGAAAACATCAAGGCTGTGAGCTCTGCCAACTGTTAAAGAGTCAGTGAGTTTTCATAAAACTTTTGATATGCCATAAAGACATACTGTATCAACATTTTTGATCTATGGGTTTCTGAGTGCTGAGACCTCCACCAATCTCTAGAACGAGAAGAGAGGAAGCCAGATGGGCTTAATAGAAAGTCTATGGGCTTGCCTTGCTTCCATCCCCTGCTGTGAGGAGAGAGAGAGAGAGAGAGAGAGAGAGAGAGCAAAATATGTGAGCATTTCTCTCTCCTCATTCTAGCAATCTGTGGGAGTCTCAGCACTCAGAGTCCCACCAATCAAAACATTTGACATGTCACTATGACATATCAAAAGTGTTATGAAAACTCAGTGACCCTTCAACTCACATAACACTACTGAATATATATATATATGAGTTTTTTGTATTTTCATGACTATGAAAATTGTAGATTCACACTAAAGGCATCAAAACTATGAATTAACACATGTGGAATTATATACTTAACAAAAAAGTGTGAAACAACTGAAAATATGTCTTATATTCTAGGTTCGTCAAAGTAGCCACCTTTTGCTTTGATTACTGCTTTGCACACTCTTGGCATTCTCTTGATCAGCTTCAAGAGGTAGTCACCTGAAATGGTTTTCACTTCACAGGTGTGCCCTGTCAGTTTTGGGATTTATTGCCTTATAAATGGGGTTGGGACCATCAGTTGTGTTGGGCAGAAGTCAGGTGGATACACAACGGATAGTCCTACTGAATAGACTGTTAGAATTTGTATTATGGCAAGAAAAAAGCAGCTAAGTAAAGAAAAACGAGTGGCCATCATTACTTTAAGAAATGAAGGTCAGTCAGTCTGAAAAATTGGGAAAGCTTTGAAAGTGTCCCCAAGTGCAGTCGCAAAAACCATCAAGCGCTACAAAGAAACTGGCTCACATGAGGACCGCCCCAGGAAAGGAAGATCAAGAGTCACCTCTGCTGCGAAGGTCATCCGAGTCACCAGCCTCAGAAATCGCAGGTTAACAGCAGCTCAGATTAGAGACCAGGTCAATGCCACACAGAGTTCTAGCAGCAGACACATCTCTACAACAACTGTTAAGAGGAGACTGTGTGCAGCAGGCGCTCATGTTAAAATAGCTGCTAGGAAACCACTGCTAAGGACAGGCAACAAGCAGAAGAGACTTGTTTGGGCTAAAGAACACAAGGAATGGACCAGTGGAAATCTGTGCTTTGGTCTGATAAGTCCAAATTTGAGATCTTTGGTTCCAATCACCGTGTCTTTGTGCGACGCAGAAAAGGTGAACGGATGGACTCTACATGCCTGGTTCCCACCGTGAAGCATGGAAGAGGAGGTGTGATGGTGTGGGGGTGCTTTGCTGGTGACACTGTTGGGAATTTATTGAAAATTGAAGGCATACTGAACCAGCATGGCTACCACAGCATCTTGCAGCGGCATGCTATTCCATCCGGTTTGCGTTTAGTTGGACCATCATTAATTTATCAACAGGACAATGACCCCAAACACACCTCCAGGCTGTGTAAGGGCTATTTGACCAAGAAGGAGATTGATGGGGTGCTACGCCAGATGACCTGGCTTCCACAGTCACCAGACCTGAACCCAATCAAGATGGTTTGGGGTGAGCTGGACCGCAGAGTGAAGGCAAAAGGGCCAACAAGTGCTAAGCATCTCTGGGAACTCCTTCAAGACTGTTGGAATACCATTTCAGGTGACTACCTCTTGAAGCTCATCAAGAGAATGCCAAGAGTGTGCAATGCAGTAATCAAAGCAAAAGGTGGCTACTTTGAAGAACCTAGAATATAAGACATATTTTCAGTTGTTTCACACTTTTTTGTTAAGTATATAATTCCACATGTGTAATTTCATAGTTTTGATGCCTTCAGTGTGAATCTACAATTTTCATAGTCATGAAAATACAGAAAACTCTTTGAATGAGAAGGTGTGTCCAAACTTTTGGTCTGTACTGTATGTATATATATATATATATATATATATATATATATATATACACACCCACACAAAGATGAAGCAGTACTGTGATAAAAAAAAGAAAGAAAAAGACAAAAAACGGATTTATCTAAATAATCATAAAACATCTATATATAGGAGAAATTTGATTTACCAATCACCAGACACTTCAAAGAAGCAGGACATAGGGTTAATCAATTGAGATTTTGCATTTTCGACCATATCCCACCACAGAGATGGTGCAGATAGGGAACTGAAATTAAAAGGATGTGAGGCTGATTGGATAAGCAGATTTGAGTGTCTGCATCCTAAGGGTCTTAATATTGATCATTCTTTGAGGTTCCTCACTTTTCACCTTTTACATCCAGATTCAGTTTTGTATGAGTTTTATTGCTTTGATTAATACATGAATTGCTTTTAATGATTTTTTTTCTTTGTCTTTTTAGATTCAGCATTACAATATTATCAAAGCACTCACCTCTTCCCTTCCTGTTTTTTCTCATATTATGACATGAAGATGGCGTGATTTGTGTCCATAAAAATTTATTATAACTGTTTTATTTGTGTGTTTTTTTCTTGTATTTTTCTGGATTGCGATATGTTTATTGAATTCAAGCAGCACAGATTTGAACTATATTGCCCCGTTGAGACATGAAGACTATAATGTGTGCGTCATAGTATTGCCTCTGTTTAATATATACATTGGCAGATACCTCTGCGTTGTACTTGTAAGTGGTGCCCCTTCATTTTCTGCGGGCTCCTCCGCTCCATGTTGAGCTGGCACAGTCCTGGCGAATATTCACCTACTTGTACTTTTGCCTTTTAATTTATTTTCTCTATTACGTTATTGCTTATTTTCATATATAGTTTATTTATTTCAAACTTTCTTGCCAATTGTAATGCTGGTGCCTCTGATTTGGCCTCTCTACACCTGCACTGGTGTAAGGGGACATCACCAGGGGTGGATTAGCCATAGACTTTACAGGGAAATTTCCCAGTGGGCCGATGCCCAGGGGGCCGCCTGAGCCCTCCTCACGGCCAGCCAGTGGAAGTTTTTGGGGATGTATTTTGTGCTGCTGGGGGCAGTATTTTTGTGATGGACTGTGGTATTTGGCTCTGTTGTGGTGGTATAATGTGCCACAATATAGTATTTCTGACCCAGCCTTCCATCAATTTGGACCCAACTACAAAACGGGGCCACTTTTAGCATTTTTTCCAGGGCCACTTTAAGTTCCCAGTCCACCCCTGGACATCACATTATTTAACGCGCTCTGTCTCAATTTCAGCCATGTGCTCTATGATCAGCGTTACGGGCATGCGCACTTACTATTCCTAGACGCTATTCTTTCCTTGATGAGTTTGCAACATGATATGGATATGGTGAGAGCTGATCAGGTGTTTTTAATGACACTTGATTGAACACTTAATTACATATAGTATATAATACATTGTCTGTAGTACAATATATATGTAATTGTGTACCATTGGATCAATATTCAGATATGTAAGGGCCCCATAGCAAGGATCAAATCAGGACCCCCACACAGGACAGAAGAATTTCTGACTAAACCCTTTTCAATGACCCTTGAGCCATTTTTCCACTGCCTCATTTGCTAAAAGTTGCTCCTTCATGCCCCTTTCACACGAGCGGGAGACTCGCATGTCTCCCGCAACGCATCTACAGGGCTGGACTCTGCACGGACAGGGATCGCAGAGCATTATATGCGATCCCTGTCAGTGCCGAGTCCAGCCCTGTAGATGCGTTGCGGGAGACATGCGAGTCTCCCGCTCGTGTGAAAGGGGCATTAGAGGGTAGAGTCCTGACCCAAGTTTTCAGCTCCAGTAGAAGAGGAGATAATCCCAACTAAGACTGGGCCCCCTCTTGCCCTGGGCCCCATAGCTGTCGCATGGTCTGCTGCTATGGTAGTTACGCCCCTGCTTAAGGAGTATTTTTTGTTTTTATGTATGAACAATCTTGTAATTATATGTATCATATTTAATGAGATTAATTGATCCTTTTGTGGATTCGTCTATTAATATGCAATACATGATCACTGATGCTTGAAAATGGTTGCATTGAGCAGGTGAAACTTTGCTTGGTGGATGTTCGGTGAATAAACACAAATTCATTGCATTGGAGTGCTGCTTCTCTTCACATTTGTTTGAAACTAATTGACATATTGAAGTCGGATGCAAAGAAATTACATTTTGTTACACCTGGACCGATCAAAGGTAGCAGGAGCCACACTCACTATTCAACTCTATCCTGATAAAGATCTGGAAGTCACTGGCCATGTTTTCTAGAAATGTCCCAGAATACGAACTTGTCTTGAAGTAGAAGGAGATGTCCATACTCTGGCCTGGTTGGAAAGTTGGGTAAATGAGACTGGCAGGTTTCATAAATGTCACAGCATTCCAGGTATTTCCTGTTATCAAATGAGAAGAAACAAATTACCAAACTTTCTTAACAAAAGATTCCTTTATGTCATTCAATGTGTCTTACCAATATACGTAAGGCTACTTTCACACTAGCGTTTAAGTTTTCCGGTATTGAGTTTCATCATAGGGGCTCAATACCGGAAAAAACGCTTCAATTTTGTACCCCATTCATTGTCAATGGGGACAAAACTGAAGTGAATAGAGTGCTCCAAAATGCATTCCGTTCCGTTTAGTTGCGTTCCCAGAACGGAGAGCAAACCGCAACATGTTGTAGTTTGCTTTCCGTCCTGTGGATGCGGAGCAAGATGGATCCGTCATGAACCCCAATGCAAGTCAATGGGGACGGATCCATTTTCTCTGACACAATCTGGCACAATAGAAAACAGATCTGTCCTCCTTGACTTTCAATGGAGTTCATGACGGTTCCGTCTTGGCAATATAAAAGATAATACAACCGTATCCGTTCATAACAGATGCAGATGGTTGTATTATCAGTAACGGAAGCGTTTTTGCTGATCCCTGCCGGATCCAGCAAAAACGCTAGTGTGAAAGTAGCCTAACTGAAATATGTACCACTAATATGTTAAAGATTTCATTTTCCACTTTTTTTCTGATCGAAAAAGCAGGAAAGGAAAAAACAAACCAAAAAAACCCAAAAACATACCTATGACACCCCTGTCATGAATGGTGCTGCCAAATAAAAATACACAAACAATTCTGTTTTTTATGTACAAGGAATACTCAATTCAGTCATCTCTATATAAGTGTTACATTACCATTATTAGGAGCAGCTTTATGTCTTACAGGAGATCTACCAAAATGAATCTATCAATGACGCTTTACTGTACATTAAAAAAGTCCTTATGACTATTTTTGGCAATTATCCTTTAAAGGAGTTCTCCCACTAAAATATTCTACATTTTTTGAAACCAGCACCTGGATCTGAATGCTTTTGTAACTGCATGCAATTAAAAACCTTGTATAGCCACTGAGTTATTCAATAAAATCTATCTGTATAGTGCCACCTGCTGTTTATTCTTTTCCTCATCTCTGTCCACTTTGCTGAGGCGTTCACATATGCTCAGTTCTTTATTTGAACTGCATTTTCTTATTATATTTTGAACTATTATACATTTGGCACCATTGATTAACCACTGATTAACCACTGAAAATGTATAACATTGTAACAAATTGGGTGTGAAGACCATTAAAGGAAGACTAAGAATGCTCACTCTGTCAGTGTGCATGATCTTGAAACAAAAATCTAGCAGGAATCCTGCAGAGAACATAGGGGTTAGGCCGGGTTCATATCTGCGTTGTGAACTCTGGCACTGTAATCCGGTCACTGTATCCAGTGTATATGCAGACTTTCAGCCAGACAAAAAAATGCTACACGCAACATTTTTTGTCTAGCCAAAAGTCGGCATACAGTACAGACCAAAAGTTTGGACGCACCTTCTCATTCAAAGAGTTTTCTGTACTTTCATGACTATGAAAATTGTAGATTCACACTGAAGGCATCAAAACTATGAATTAACACATGTGGAATTATATACTTAACAAAAAAGTGTGAAACAACTGAAAATATGTCTTATATTCTAGGTTCTTCAAAGTAGCCACCTTTTGCTTTGATTACTGCTTTGCACACTCTTGGCATTCTCTTGATGAGCTTCTAGAGGTAGTCACCTGAAATGGTATTCCAACAGTCTTGAAGGAGTTCCCAGAGATGCTTAGCACTTGTTGGCCCTTTTGCCTTCACTCTGCGGTCCAGCTCACCCCAAACCATCTCGATTGGGTTCAGGTCTGGAGACTGTGGAGGCCAGGTCATCTGGCGTAGCACCCCATCACTCTCCTTCTTGGTCAAATAGCCCTTACACAGCCTGGAGGTGTGTTTGGGGTCATTGACCTGTTGATAAATTAATGATTGTCCAACTAAACGCAAACCGGATGGAATAGCATGCCGCTGCAAGATGCTGTGGTAGCCATGCTGGTTCAGTATGCCTTCAATTTTGAATAAATCCCCAACAGTGTCACCAGCAAAGCACCCCCACACCATCACACCTCCTCCTCCATGCTTCATGGTGGGAACCAGGCATGTAGAGTCCATCCGTTCACCTTTTCTGCGTCGCACAAAGACACGGTGGTTGGGACCAAAGATCTCAAATTTGGACTCATCAGACCAAAGCACAGATTTCCACTGGTCTAATGTCCATTCCTTGTGTTCTTTAGCCCAAACAAGTCTCTTCTGCTTGTGTGGCATTGTGTGGCATTGACCTGGTCTCTAATCTGAGCTGCTGTTAACCTGCGATTTCTGAGGCTGGTGACTCGGATGAACTTATCCTCCGCAGCAGAGGTGACTCTTGGTCTTCCTTTCCTGGGGCGGTCCTCATGTCAGCCAGTTTCTTTGTAGCGCTTGATGGTTTTTGCGACTGCACTTGGGGACACTTTCAAAGTTTTCCCAATTTTTCGGACTGACTGACCTTCATTTCTTAAAGTAATGATGGCCACTCGTTTTTCTCTACTTAGCTGCTTTTTTCTTGCCATAATACAAATTCTGACAGTCTATTCAGTAGGACTATCAGCTGTGTATCCACCTAACTTCTGCCCAACACAACTCATGGTCCCAATGCCATTTATAAGACAAGAAATCTCACTTAAACCTGACAGGGCACACCTGTGAAATGAAAACCATTTCAGGTGACTACCTCTTGAAGCTCATCAAGAGAATGCCAAGAGTGTGCAATGCAGTAATCAAAGCAAAAGGTGGCTACTTTGAAGAATCTAGAATATAAGACATATTTACAGTTGTTTCACACTTTTTTGTTAAGTATATAATTCCACATGTGTTAATTCATAGTTTTGATGCCTTCAGTGTAAATCTACAATTTTCATAGTCATGAATATACAGAAAACTCTTTGAATGAGAAGGTGTGTCCAAACTTTTGGTCTGTACTGTATATACCGCAAAGCAGCCGTATTACCACCAGATCCCATAAAGTGGATAGGGTCCGACGGTGCACAATGGTATCCGGCTATCCCAGATATGGTGAACTCCGGCAATCTGTTCCTCCACTGGAAGAGACTGCCGCAGTTCACAGTGCAGATGTGAACCCAGTTTTATTTCTTCAGGGTTGCTTCCATCTTTGGCTGCTAGCTAGATGAGGGGACAGGTTTTCATATATGAGGTGAACTTTAATGCTATTTTTGTCCTAATTCTGACAGAAAAGAGGAGGAGGGACAAGACTGAGCTCCTGAGACACAGAGAAGTGTCTTTATATATTTCTCAGTTTTACTTGTATAAGGTGACAAAATAGGATCAAGAGAAACGGCTGAGCTACTTTAAATTTTTTTGTGTGTGTATTTTCTGTGTTTAGTGTTTTTTGAGAGAAGGTTGGTTGATGAAACATAAATTATTAGCACATTTTGAAAAGTAAATGTAGGGCTATATACAACTCTTACTGTCTCCATAACAACGAAGAGGTCCCACTGAAAACCAAGCCTCGGAGCTGGAACGGTTAGTATCCCCCACAACAACTTGGGTCACAGGTAGATGATCACGGAAAGTCAGTAAGCCTTTGTCATATCTCCTAAGAACAAGTAAATTGTCTCATATGTAATGTTTTTTTTCTTAGAGCTAGAATACCCTTTTCTGGATGACCCATATGCTATTACGTACCATTGAAGATGGTCAGCATCACAATTACAGAAATGTCTGGGATCAGCACATGTTTTCTCTATGCCACAGGCACATCTTTGAATACCAGGGTTAGAGCCACCCCAGTAAAAATGTCTCTCATTATTTCGTCCCATCCAGAAGCTGTATGGCAATCCCACTGTCAAACAGAACATCAAAATGGTAAAAATATAGTACGGACTTTCTTAGAGGTGTGAGGCTACTTCAGCACAGTCAGTGTCTAATTAGTGATTTCTATCAGTGATTGTAAGCAAAGACAGGACTGGAACCCACATAGCGATAAGGTATAATGAAAACAAACGTTCAGGAAATGGCAGCACAAGATCAGAACCAGAGGTGCAAGCCTGTTAGTCCGACAGACCAAAATATGAAAAAAGAAAAAGCCAGGCAGCACACTCACTTAAAAAGTGGAAAACTGGATTTATTTACCCATGCAACGTTTCGGCTCTGTGCTAGAGCCTTTTCTCAGCCGAAACGTCGCGCTTCCTGCATTGGTAAATAAATCACGTTTTACACTTTTTAAGCCATTGCTGCCTGGGTTTTTGTTTTTTGATAAGGTATAATGGAGAGATCTGTACCTGTTCTGTGTTTTTGACCTGCTCCTGTTTTTTGCTCACAATAACTGATGGAAATCAAACACTGAGTGTGTGAAAGCTTTAGTTTCTTCATACTACATGTACAGTGCCTTGCGAAAGTATTCGGCCCCCTGGAACTTTTCAACCTTTTGCCACATTTCAGGCTTCAAACAAAAAGATATAACATTTTAAATTTTTGGTGAAGAATCAACAACAAGTGGGTCACAATTGTGAAGTGGAACGAAATTTATTGGATCATTTAAACTTATTTGGAATAATAAAACTGAAAAGTTTACTTTCAGTTCAGAAAACTCACTCCAGAAGTTCATTGAAGATCTCTGAATTATCCAATGTTGTCCTAAATGACTGATGAAGATAAATAGAATCCACCTGTGTGTAATCAAGTCTCCGTATAAATGCACCTGCTCTGTGATAGTCTCAGGGTTCTGCATCATGAAGACCAAGGAACACACCAGGCAGGTCCGTGATACTGTTGTGGAGAAGTTTAAAGCCGGATTTGGATACCAAAAGATTTCCCAAGCTTCAAACATCCCAAGGAGCACTGTGCAAGCGATCATATTGAAATGGAAGGAGTAGCAGACCACTGCAAATCTACCGAGACACGGCCGTCCCTCTAAACTTTCATCTCAAACAAGGAGAAGACTGATCAGAGATGCAGCCAAGAGGCCCATAATCACTCTGGATGAACTGCAGAGATCTACAGCTGAGGTGGGAGAGTCTGTCCATAGGGCAACAATCAGTCGAACACTTCACAAATCTGGCCTTTATGGAAGAGTGGCAAGAAGAAAGCCATTTCTCAAAGATATCCATAAAAAGTCTCGTTTACAGTTTGCCACAAGCCACCTGGGAGACACACCAAACATGTGGAAGAAGGTGCTCTGGTCAGATGAAACCAAAATCGAACTTTTTGGAAACAATGCAAAACTATACATTTGGCGTAAAAGCATCACCCTGAACACACCATCCCCACTGTCAAACATGGTGGTGGCAGCATCATGGTTTGGGCCTGCTTTTCATCAGCAGGGACAGGGAAGATGGTTAAAATTGATGGGAAGATGGATGGAGCCAAATACAGGACCATTCTGGATGAAAACCGGTTGGAGTCTGCAAAAGACTAGGATGGAGATTTATCTTCCAACAAGAATGATCCCAAACATAAAGCAAAATCTACAATGGAATGGTTCAAAGATAAACGTATCCAGGTCTTAGAATGGCCAAGTCAAAGTCCAGACCTGAATCCAATTGAGAATATGTGGAAAGAGCTGAAAACAGCTGTTCACAAACGCTCTCCATCCAACCTCAAAGAGCTCGAGCTGTTTTGCAAGGAAGAATGGGCAAGAATTTCAGTCTCTAGATGTGCAAAACTGATAGAGACATACCACAAGTGACTTGCAGCTGTAATCGCACCAAAAGGTGGTGCAACAAAGTATTAATGCAAGGGGGCCGAATAATTTTGCACGCCTCACTTTTCAGTTTTATTATTACAAAAAAAGTTTAAATGATCCAATAAATTTTGTTCCACTTCACAATTGTGACCCACTTGTTGTTGGTTCTTCACCAAAAATTTTAAATGTTATATCTTTTTGTTTGAAGCCTGAAATGTGGCAAAAGGTTGAAACCTTCCAGGGGGCCGAATACTTTCGCAAGGCACTGTATGCAGTTATAACTAAGAAAGAGGAAGGACTGAGAATACCTTCACATCCTGCTCTAGAAAAACTATTAGAAACGCTGTTTCTTTTGTACATATTCAGATGAGCCTCTCTAAGAGTCAATGAGACACAGAATGTCTAAGTAGCATGATAGTGGACATGTGCTAAAATCATTATTGTGAAGGGACCCTTTTAACTTGAAGGGAATGCCTAAAGTGTCATTCTGCTGGGACCTCTAATGATCTAGGGGATCTGGCAGTAAATATCCAGCTTCCCTGCAGTGCCACCACAGGGGAGATTAGGCATTACAGAATGTCTTTTCAAATCAATAGAACGTCTATGTAAGTCTCCAATTTGGCCAACATATGAGGGTCCTGAACTAACTAACATATCTACTAACTCAGAATTCCCTATTTGGAAATAGAAAACTGGGTTTCCTAAACTATTTTGTTCAAGACATTGCAGTCTGTTTCAGTTTTTTTGCTGTCAGAATAATCATGCTAGTCTATTTTACTGAACTGCGTCCTTACTTACTTGGTGTATTGAGGAGCCTGGATCTATAGCAGGAGAATTCTATTCTTTGTTCACAGTATTCGGATCCATTAGCCAGTGAGGACACTTCTCCCCAGGAAGCATTCCAGTAATTTACCTCGCCTAGAAATGGCTGGTCAGGATTGGAGCCGACGACCTTGGTGCGATAATACCGATCATTTTGTACAATGGACCATGCTCTTTCCTCTGATAAAAATATAAAATGCATTAATAAGGTAAGAAGAATACATCTTCTGAGATACATAATACCAAATCTCAGCACTGATAATCTCATCTGTTATATACTGTACAACAGACAGTGAAAGCAACAGAGAGCTAGCCATCATTTTATGGTAGAAAAAATGGTAGCAAATTCTGAAGAACATTTCCCTACTGCACTTTGGTACACTGATGGTTGTGATTACATTACCCGATATGTCACAGTAGACTGTAAATGGCTTTAAAGGGCCACTGCCGTCAGGATCCACAGTAAAATTGCCAGAGTATTTTCCACTGATTCTGTAGGCATCACAGTTTTCCTTGAAGAGTGCTTTAAAATAAACATTAAAGAATTATATGTAGATAAAAAGTGAAAAAAAAATTACCATTTGATTTGTCATTTGAATGCAGTGAAGTTATTATTTCTGCGTTCCCAAAATGAACAGTATAGTGTGAGTACATAGAAAATTAAAGAAAAGTTCAAGCACCTCTCAGAGCACCTGAAGTGCAATGGGTGCATCTATTGCTGAATTATTTTCCTTAGGTCACATTCAGACAGCTCTAACATGACTGTATCTTAGTGTCTGTAATACAGCCATGAGATCCAAAGTTTTAAGTGAACCAAGCTTTGACCACCACAGAAACATAGTGTGATCTGGGTTTGTTTCATGTCAAGGGTTGTTCTGGGACTTTGATAATGATGATTCTTGGCACCTCCATGAATCAGTTAAATGAAGAGGCTCTAGTCAGCACTACTTCTCCTTCATTGCTTACTAGGCACAGCTCCATATTGACTTGAATGGGACTGAGCTGCAGAGAGCTGTAATATCAAGCACAGCCTCTACAAAATCAATGAGGCTATGCCTGGTAAGTAATAAACAGGACGCAATTTTTACTGGACTACGATGGCCTCTTCATTCAACTGATTTATGGGAGAGTCAGAAGTCAGGCCTCCACCAATCTGTTCCTAAATCCTCTTTAAATTTTGAGGGTAAAATTGGGGGAGGGGGCAAATTATACATCTGCCTAAGCATCCAGTGCATTTCAGATTCTTGTGGGAGGGACTTGGACTTAAAAGCCTTCAAAATTGATATTCTAATCTTCAATAGAAACCTGTCAGAAGACTGAACCAGCAAAGTCCACTGCCTATTTCCATAGCCATAAAGTGCTTAAATCCCTTAAACATTATTACATAACGCTATAAAAAAACTATTCAAAGCAATGTTGATTTGCCTGAAATTCTGTGTCTGATATTTCAAGTAAATGAAATATCTCAGTAGTACCAGTAGTGCACATACACTCTCTATACACTCCTCCAGCACCTATATTTTTGGAAATGAGTGATGAACTGAACTTATAAACTTCATCAATGTACAGATGCAGCAAGTATTAACTTGACAATGTTGTAAATAATGTTGCTACATCTATATGTGTATGTATAGCATTTTTTTTACCAGATTTCACCTAATCAAGAAACCCTTCTGTAAGATACATAGACTTAAAAAATTGTCCCCAAAGATCTCCATAGTCTTTATTATTGCATTCTGGGCTAAAAATCATTTTTTCAATTGGTCTTTATTAAAAAATTCCAGGAGTTCTTGTACTACAGGGGTTAATTAAGAGCGTATATACAGACTGTTGTTTCTATTTCGTCAGCAAAGCACCTCCTCAGTCTGTAGCCCTGTTTTTTTGCACTCTTGACAGCTCAGGAATGCTCATTGCAGAACAATTCTTGTCACACTTATAAGAATATGACTTGTGTTTATGAGCTTTGTTACATCACAGATAAGGAATGAACATGAGCCATCAGATGACGGGATTAAATGCAAACACAGAACCTGCTACTCTGGAAATACACTGATTAAAACCCTGGGAAAGTGGCTGAAAATCTTTAATAACGGAAACTGAAATTTTTTTTAAAGATTTTTAGCTCAAAATAAGTAGAATGCAATGATAAAAAGTTGCCCCTGAAGGTGTCCATAGCCTTTAAACAGAATACTAGTTGAGATTTTGTTGGCAGAAATTTACTGGCACTCAATATGAGAGGCTCTTCATAAAGAGGCATACTATTCACTAAATAACAGTAACCTGTCTTTGGAGCTAGGATTGGGTACTCACATTTATGGCAGGTTTCTCCCTTGTAACCCGTCATGTCACAAATGCAGAAAAAGTCATCCCAGGATTGGTAGCATCGACCTCCATGTTCACAAAGATTTGGCCGGCACCTGAAGTTTCAACAGTTGACAAGACATAATGAATAATCTTTCATTAGACAAGCCAATAAGCTTCATGCAACTGCCATTGGTTTAACACAAGCCTTTTAAACTAGCAACAGGGTTAAAATAAAAATAGAAGTAAAAAACTAGTTTTATGAAGTGTTATCTTTAAGGGAGAACAAGCAAGTGTAAGACACTGATAGGCCAGTTTATTCAAGACAGTCATCTACCCTTTCATGATTAGAGCTTCCCTTCATGCAAATTAAAGACAAGACCCTGGAGTACAGCATAAAATCAACAGATCAGTTTTAGACTGAATCCACATTAGAATTGGAAAATCGAGTGACCTGGGCAACTTTGAACAAGGTACGGTCAATGGTGTTGGCCCGGACTAGACTGTCATTCAGATAAACAGGCAGTGCATAGTCATGCAAACTGCAGCTGAATACAATGCTGATGATACAGCCAATGTGTCAGAATACACAACTTGTTGTTCCTTAGCACAGTTGACACAGACGGACTATAACAGTAGTCGACCAGTTCAAGTGCCATTGCTGCCTAAGAGAAACACCAGTGAAGTAGATGGGTCAAACATTGGATCACTGAGCAGCGGAAAAATATCACAGAGTAAGATGAATCCAGATTTCTGTGGCACCATGCTGATGAGAGAGTCAGAATATGGCAGAAGCCACATGAATCATTCAACAAGTAATTCTTAGCACAGTTGGTACAGATGGACTATAACAGCAGTCAACCAGTTCAAGTGCCATTGATGTCTAAGGGAAACACCAGTGAGCACTGTAATCCAGTTCTTGTGTTCAGGTCACGCTGCTCAATTTATTTATTTATTATTAAAGCGCCATTTATTCCATGGCACTGTACATATAATAAAGGGTATACATACATTATAAAAAACAAGTACAATAAGCATGAACAAGATCAGTTACAAAGTGGTACAGACGGAGGGAGGATCCTGCCCATAATGCTTACAATCGACTTCCCTGGTTCTGGGGCTGACAAACAGCTTAAGCTCTGCTCAGTACTGTGTCTTTATCTTGCACTTGTTACACAGCTCTTTCTGTCTGAATTCAGCAGTTCATACTTGGGGGCCAGCTTTTACCGCCAAAGGTCTTCAGACAACTCTGTTTCTGCCATCTCTGAGCTCAGACCACACCACATTCTCTGTCTGCTTCAGTCCAGGAACTCTGGTGCACACTCCTAAAACCTCCCTGTCTCCTGAACTTTGGTCCCACATCCCTCCTGCTGACGCACAGTACCTAGAGGCTAGACGCTCTGCCCCAGGCTATGTCTGCAGGGTAAGTGCAGCTTCTCTAGGTGTTACATATTTATGAAAACCTGGAGTGGAGTTAACTTGTGTCAATTGCATTAAAAATGTATTCAAATTGAATCATAAATGGTAAAAAGATATTATCTTGTATCATTAGATACAAGGTGGATGGAGAAATTCACAAAAAGTGCTGAAAAATTATTTTGGATTTCTAAAGTGTATATACAAAGCACAGAACGGTGGGGAGTAAATGTGTGTTGTTTTTACTGCGTACTGTTATTGTGATTATTTTAGTCATTACGGCAATCACAGTAAAAATATAACAGTAGTACTGTAGTGGTGTGATTTTCTACCATACCATTTTCTACCTTGTGAATACACCCTAAAAAAGCATTAATTGAGATAACTACCTGTCAGCAATTGCACAGACATTGAACATGACTTCTGAGAATCTTCCCAGCCACCCCAGTTGCATACGATGGAAGTCCACAGGTTGACCGTCCACATTTATCAGTTGCATGCAGCCATGAAATGCTGTCTGGTTGGAATAGCAGCCAGAGCCAGCAGCTGGTTTGGGGCAACCTGTGAGAAGACAATGGTGGTGGTTAAATTACATCTAATGTTTTCTATTTCATCTTTAAGAAGAGGATGAGGTCATCGTAAAGATCATGGGGCAGTAGTGTGCCATGTGGATGATCATGGTTTTGAAGATCAATATACAAGTCACATGGGGGTGAGTTGGATTACTAAACTGCAACAATTTTCTGTAAAACCGCATGGTTCTAAGCTATATGGATCAATACCACATCATGTACAGACACACTTAAGGCTCATTCAAATGGTCAATGTTAAAGTTGTCCGTGTTCACCAGTCCAAGTTTTTAAATGGACCGCGCACTGATGGTGTGTGGCGAGTGCTATTATCTTTCTTGTAGACCATTCACTTGAATTAATGAGTCTTGCTGGAAAATTGGAGCTAGATGGCGCATCATTCTGTGATTTTCTCAGCATGGACCAATGGTACATGCAAAAAATCTCTCATGTGAATTGCTCCATTGACTTCACTGGATCAGTGACCTGTCATGTGCTGTCCATTCTACACTGAGATAAATTGTTCGAAAATTGTTTATTAAGTGGCCCTATCAAATCATACCTGGGGAGTGTAGCCAGAAGCAGTTTGGCTTCCCTAAGTCTGGGTCTCCACTAACCACCTCGATGAGGCGCCAGAACCTCAGCCACCTACAGAGACCAATGATGGCATGAATTTGCGGATAATCTAATTAACTTTAAATTTATGCAGTTATTGGATATCACTGCTAGGTGAGGCTGTCCAGTGGAGACTCAGGCTTATGCTGCTCATCTCCCAATTAAAAAAGGAATTTCTGGCTGACAGCCATGTCTCAAGATATGATGGCTCAGGATACAACATTTTCAACATACAATGGTCATTTCTGACCCATCATAAATTGAAACTAGACTCAATATACAATGTCTCAGATTCAGATCCAACCAATCAAGGTCACTTCGCCATTAAAATAGATGTATTATTTGCTAGTTAGTAGCAAGTCCTGACTGTCCTATGTAAGGACTTGTTTTAGCTCAGTGGCGTACCGCCAATATAGGCAGACCACGCCACTGCTATGGGGCCCGCAGCACAGGGGGGCCCGGAGCGCATGGAAAGCCCTGCCCCCCTATGTGTCATGTGTGCTGTGTTTCTGTAAAAATTGCTTTTATTCATATGTAAATTACCTAAGGAGCCCAGCACCGCCCCTTACAATTTATTCACTCCTTGCAGTGCCGATGTTATTGTTCTGCTGGCCGTAATCCCGTGCATGCGCCCTGGAACTAGTCTTCGGCGCCCGTTCATTCCCTGAGGCTGCTGCCACTGCCCAGGCACAGTCGACTAGTTCCAGGGCGCATGCGCGGGATTACGGCCATCAGAACAATTACTTTGGCGCTGAAAGGAGTGAATAAATTGTAAGGGGCGGTGCTGGGCTCCAAGAGAATGGACTGTGCTGGGCTCCAACAGTCAGAGGGACAGCCCCTTTGGGCTCCTTAGACAGGTAATTTACATATGAATAAAAGCAATTGTTTACAGAAATGACGACACACATGACAGTAAGACTAATATATTTTAGACTAAACCGAGGAGACTGATGTGTAAATGTGAAAAGCTCGGTAGCCAAAATCCTGCTGACAGAATCCCTTTGATGTGTGTCCCTGACCCCAGCCAGTCCTACCCCTCCCTCTGTGTCACCTCTTCATGTTCCTGGGACGGGTGGCTGTGCGCTCCCTAGTCCAGGAGTCAGACCCAAGTGCTGCATCTGCTGCACTCCACTGGCCAATCAGTATTTAGCAGTGTGCAAAGATCCTGCTCTGATTGGCCAGTGTATCGCTGGCAGGCAGCAGGCGCGCACCTATTAGGAAGTTATCCACATGCCAGCGAGTCGCCACCTGCCTCATCAGCCACCCCTGGCCCCAGCGCTCCGGTCCGGTGCCCCCAGTAAAGGTAAAATGTCTGTCTCTATGATGGTGACCCCTTGTATGTCACCTTATTGTTCCCCCATACAGTAATGTCTCCTTGTAGCTGCCAGGTTGCCCCCATGCAGTATCACGTCTCCTTGTGGCCCCCATACAGTATAACGTCTCCTTAATTTAAAAAAAAAATTTTCAGTAGGTCAAGTATACATTTCTTTATTGGCAAATAGGGGTGTGGCAGGGGAGGAGCCAGGGCAATATGTGGGATGGGCCGGGGTAGTGGGTGGGGTTAGGGGGCCCCATTCAGATTCTTGCTATGGGTCCCAATGATTTCTATGTACGCCCCTGTTTTAGCTGTCCTACTTATCTGCTTATTTTTCTTAAATCTTCATTTTCTCTTATCTTTGATGACATTTTGGCACTTTGGAACCAATTACTCAACTTACAATGGTTTCAACATACAATGATCGTCCTGGAATCAATTAATATTGTAACTTGAGGGAACCGCTGTACTAATTTCAGTCCAACTTAGTTTTTATCACACATTGACCCCTGCTCCCATGCAGGAATTTGTCAATAACCACAATGCAAATCTGGGATGTCAAATACTGATTGATGTGACTTTTACAAACTGCTTTAAAGGGAACCTGTCATCAACTTTATGCTGATCTCACTACCGGCAACATAAAATAGTGACAGAAATGCTGATTTCAGTGGTGTGTCACACATAAACTAAAAGTAAGTGGTTGCCGAGAACCAGCATCATAATCATTGCAGCACAGGCCTTGAAAAGAGTCAAATCTACCTGAGAAGAGTCATGGTTATTCATAATCTCCTGCTCTCCCTGTCTATCTGCTGATGATTGTCAGTTCTCTCCTAGAGAGAAAGGAAGAAAACTAGGTGGGCAGGGAGAGCAAGAATTCATGAATAATCATGACTCTTCTCAGGTGGCTGTGACTCTTTTCCAGGCCCAGTCTGCAATGATTGTGGAGCGCTGAAATCAACTCACCTGTCTCTACTTTATTCTGCCGTCAGTATGGGCACCATAAAGGTGATGACAGGTTCCCTTAAAAAAAAAACATCTATCTGTATGGCATTCAGTATTTTAATCCAATTAATATCTACGTACATACCAGAAAAACATGACAACTTAGACAACGCTGATCAAGTAGGCCATACCAAACAACAAGAGCTGCATGGATTTGAAATGTTTGTTCACATTTACAAAATAAGGCTATGTTGCACTGTGAACTACTGCAGTCTGTTTTGGCAGAGGAAGAGACTGCCGGAATTCACTGTATCCGGCATATATGCCGGCTTTTGGCTGGACAAAAAATACAGGCAACATTTTTTGGCCAGCCAAAAGCTGGCATATATGCCATGAATTGTCCAGATCCTTGCCGGATCCCGTTACAGTAAATTGGGATCCTGTGGTGCACAGTGGTATCTGGCTATATTGGATACAGTGAACTCCGTCAGTCTGTTCCTCCACCAGAACAGACTACCGGAGTTCACAGCACATATGTGAACCCCGCCTAATTCCAAAGGGAAAGACTGGGCATTACCATTCCTCACAGAAGGTGCATGGGGCCCAAATCTGGGTCACAATTCCGACATCAACTTTAGAGCTGTATGATCACGTATATCATCATTATTATTATTATTACTTTGTGGGTAATACTGTACACTAACAACAAGACAAAATCTTGCGTAATAACAGTCATTCTGAGAATTAAATTAGACATCGTTATTCACAACCTTCACGCAACTGCAAGAAATGTTTGGCACAATTATCATGAAAGCCTATGAAAATCACCACTTCTGACTCATATGAGAAATAACACAGTCTGATATTTCATAAGTAAAATGCTCAGCTTGCAATGGACACCAGTCCCTTTTTCTGTACGTTAACCATTCCTTCAAAAGAAAAAGAACCAAAGCTGATGATGGAAAATATACTAATAAATACCCACAATTTATAACATGCTTGTCTGGATTTATTGTTACCTAAGACAACATTATAAAATCTGCATCAGCTAAGTTCAGTACAGACCATAATTGGTTATAAAATGGTCACATTATAGTTGGGACTGCATAGAAAGAAGAGAGTAGGCTTCATTATGGTTCAATGTTTTGCACTCAGGACAGAAGCAGTAAGTATTCTCTCCTGTATATAATTTCTACGATTGCTTGGGATATTTCCACACCCCTAATATTTGCTTCCTTTGGAGAGGGAAGTCTTTCATAGGTTCTCAACACTAAATTCTTAAAAGAGTAAAAGTAGTATAATAAAATATTGTGCCTTTTGGTGGCACAGGAAGAATTTACCAGACACACAGGCCCAGATTTACTAATGTGCCTGTGTCTAAAATCTGTCTACAAAGTGGCACAATTTTGTCACAACTTGGCGTAAGTATGGTTTCTACAAAGAAAGGGTGGGTCTTATCAGAGATCAGAATTGGCCTAAAATGCACCATTTTGCACCAAAATTGTGCCACAATTCTCAGATAAAATTCTCTCTCAAATCGGCAACTTTTGGCACTCCAGCTGCTGTGAAACTACAACTCCCAGCGTGAAATGAGGATTCTGGGAGTTGTAGTGTCAGAACAGCTGGAGTGCCAAAGGTTGCTGAAAAGTGTCTTTCCCTGCCTGCAACAGATTACTCCTCCAGGTTGAGCCCCTGTGATAAATCAGGTTTATGTCTAGAAAGCCTAAATTTATGTCAATTTATAAATTATATAGATTATAAATATTGGGAAATGGTATTTATTATTTATAATTACATATATATATATATATATATACATATATATACATACATATACACTCACCGGCCACTTTATTAGGTACACCATGCTAGTAATGGGTTGGACCCCCTTTTGCCTTCAGAACTGCCTCAATTCTTCGTGGCATAGATTCAACAAGGTGCTGGAAGCATTCCTCAGAGATTTTGGTCCATATTGACATGATGGCATCACACAGTTGCCACAGATTTGTCGGCTGCACATTCATGATGCGAATCTCCCGTTCCACCACATCCCAAAGATGCTCTATTGGATTGAGATCTGGTGACTGTGGAGGCCATTTGAGTACAGTGAACTCATTGTCATGTTCAAGAAACCAGTCTGAGATGATTCCAGCTTTATGACATGGCGCATTATCCTGCTGAAAGTAGCCATCAGATGTTGGGTACATTGTGGTCATAAAGGGATGGACATGGTCAGCAACAATACTCAGGTAGGCTGTGGCGTTGCAACGATGCTCAATTGGTACCAAGGGGCCCAAAGAGTGCCAAGAAAATATTCCCCACACCATGACACCACCACCACCAGCTTGAACCGTTGATACAAGGCAGGATGGATCCATGCTTTCATGTTGTTGACGCCAAATTCTGACCCTACCATCCGAAAGTTGCAGCAGAAATCAGACTCATCAGACCAGGCAACGTTTTTCCAATCTTCTACTGTCCAATTTCGATGAGCTTGTGCAAATTGTAGCCTCAGTTTCCTTTTCCTAGCTGAAAGGAGTGGCACCCGGTGTGGTCTTCTGCTGCTGTAGCCCATCTGCCTCAAAGTTCGACGTACTGTGCGTTCAGAGATGCTCTTCTGCCTACCTTGGTTGTAACGGGTGGCAATTTGAGTCACTGTTGCCTTTCTATCAGCTCGAACCAGTCTGCCCATTCTCCTCTGACCTCTGGCATCAACAAGGCATTTCCGCCCACAGAACTGCCGCTCACTGGATGTTTTTTCTTTTTCGGACCATTCTCTGTAAACCCTAGAGATGGTTGTGCGTGAAAATCCCAGTAGATCAGCAGTTTCTGAAATACTCAGACCAGCCCTTCTGGCACCAACAACCATGCCACGTTCAAAGGCACTCAAATCACCTTTCTTTCCCATACTGATGCTCGGTTTGAACTGCAGGAGATTGTCTTGACCATGTCTACATGCCTAAATGCACTGAGTTGCCGCCATGTGATTGGCTGATTAGAAATTAAGTGTTAACGAGCAGTTGGACAGGTGTACCTAATAAAGTGGCCGGTGAGTGTATATATATATATATATATATATATACACACACACACACACACACACACACAGTACAGACCAAAAGTTTGGACACTTGTAGATTCACACTGAAGGCATCAAAACTATGAATTAACACATGTGGAATTATATACTTAACAAAAAAGTGTGAAACAACTGAAAATATGTCTTATATTCTAGGTTCTTCAAAGTAGCCACCTTTTGCTTTGATTACTGCTTTGCACACTCTTGGCATTCTCTTGATAAGCTTCTAGAGGTAGTCACCTGAAATGGTATTCCAACAGTCTTGAAGGAGTTACCAGAGATGTTTAGCACTTGTTGGCCCTTTTGCCTTCACTCTGCGGTCCAGCTCACCCCAAACCATCTCGATTGGGTTCAGGTCTGGTGACTGTGGAGGCCAGGTCATCTGGCGTAGCACCCCATCACTCTCCTTCTTGGTCAAATAGCCCTTACACAGCCTGGAGGTGTGTTTGGGGTCATTGACCTGTTGATAAATTAATGATGGTCCAACTAAACGCAAACCGGATGGAATAGCATGCCGCTGCAAAATGCTGTGGTAGCCATGCTGGTTCAGTATGCCTTCAATTTTGAATAAATCCCCAACAGTGTCACCAGCAAAGCACCCCCACACCATCACACCTCCTCCTCCATGCTTCACGGTGGGAACCAGGCATGTAGAGTCCATCCGTTCACCTTTTCTGCGTCGCACAAAGACACGGTGGTTGGGACCAAAGATCTCAAATTTGGACTCATCAGACCAAAGCACAGATTTCCACTGGTCTAATGGTCCATTCCTTGTAAAGTAGCTTCCAAAGTAGCCACCTTTTGCTTTGATTACTGCTTTGCACACTCTTGGCATTCTCTTGATGAGCTTCAAGAGGTAGTCACCTGAAATGGTTTTCACTTCACAGGTTTGCCCTGTCAGGTTTAATAAGTGGGATTTCTTGCCTTATAAATGGGGTTGGGACCATGAGTTGTGTTGGGCAGAAGTCAGGTGGATACACAGCTGATAATCCTAATGAATAGACTGTTAGAATTTGTATTATGGCAAGAAAAAAGCAGCTAAGTAAAGAAAAACGAGTGGCCAACATTACTTTAAGAAATGTCAGTCAGTCTGAAAAATTGGGAAAACTTTGAAAGTGTCCCAAAGTGCAGTCGCAAAAACCATCAAGCGCTACAAAGAAACTGGCTCACATGAGGACCGCCCCAGGAAAGGAAGATCAAGAGTCACTTCTGCTGCAGAGGATAAGACATATTTTCAGTTGTTTCAAACTTTTTTGTTAAGTATATAATTCCACATGTGTTAATTCATAGTTTTGATGAAAATACAGAAAACTCTTTGAATGAGAAGGTGTGTCCAAACTTTTGGTCTGTACTGAATATATATATATATATATATATATATATGTATATATATATTAAGGGAGTGTATCAGTCACCATAAAGAGGGTCAGCAAGAGGTGGGGGGACACACAAACACCCTTCACAAATACACGGGATTCAAAAACTGATAAGCACCCATCTAGGATTATGTGTCTATTTGAATCTTCTACAGAGAAATGCTATCAGCTGTTACCGAATGTCATCGTTACCTCCAAAGTAATAGGTATCTCCTGACCGAAGCTGGAACTGGTAGTTAATTTTGAACTGTGCTCCTTCATCTTCATCAATAATAACCACAGCAGAGTTCTCTCTGGCCACCAAGGAGACAGAGTGCCAGAAGCCATCATTTAGCCGGTATCCTGAAAGAAAAATCAAAAACTGTATCCATTGAACTGAGCAATCACTCAAACAGTAATATATTCTGTGTAGACTCTTCAGAAGTAGCTTCATTTATGGACTATGTGGTCATTGTACAATAGAAAAACTGAAACAGGAGCGTTATTTCTTTTTTTCCTGGAAAAATTTATGCTGAGCTGTGATTGGTTGTTATGGGCAACAAGGTCAGGATTTCCACTAGACAGTTTTGATGTGTGACCCGTAAGATTTTGTACATTAACCAGTTCAGGAGCGGGCAATTTACCTTTTTTTTTAGAACATGATATTTTAGTATTTTGTTTTTTATACCCAGGAAAATATAAAAAAAGGGAAAAAATCATCTGCTTTTCACATTTTAAATTTTTTTGTTTGTTAGTAGCACAACATACAAGTTTTTTTTTTTTTATTATGCATGGCATTGACCTGTAGTTCTGAGCCTTTGTTAGGTCGGGCATGCTCAATGTGTTGCTATCAATTTTCTAGCAAAATGTTAGTGTGCTGCTGATTTCTGAGAAGAGGGGGCGTGACCGGACTGTATATCAGACAGCCACTCAATAAACATCAAGCACAAACTCACAGCAGGAAAGCTAGGCATTGTGGGGACTGTAGTTTTGTGAGGGAAGATTAGGAGCCATGATACTCTCAGTGTGTTGCAGGCTCACACAGGAGCTAGACAAATGGATTGCTAGGTAAAATGAAACTCTGATTATATGTATAGGTATGGGTTCTGGTTGGGTCACAGCTTGCAGTCTTAATACTGTTTTTCAAAAATTAAGTTACTTTACCGGAATACCCCTTTAAGGGGAACTAAGCGTTTGTCAATGATCCATTGCTACTCAGGTATACCATACATAGTTTCCAAATGGGAAATGTTTGAAAGTAGTAGGAACCACAAAAGATACGGAACAAAAACATGCATAAACCATATGATATATGTACAATGTGGCCTACAACTACAAGGTCTACTACTCACCAGCTGCAAACACCAGCTTTTTCTTGTGGGGCTGGGAAATGGTCACATTAATTTGACCTTCGCTTAGAGCCATTTCCAATGATCCCATGGAACCAGCAAAGCTGGTGAACATCAGAAGACCAATGGTGTCCCATGTCCGAAATTTAAAGCTCACTGTCACTTTCAAATTGGCAGGAACTCCCGGCACCATTAGATAGTTGTTAATGCCAGAAAACGTGACAGGAACATAAGGCATTTCCACACATGAGAAGCGCACCTTGCCCTGTGAGATGATCCAAAGAATATTTACTTATGTTACTCTTTTATATAGCGTTAACATATTCCACAGCACTGTACAGAGATTGTCATCACTCTGTCCCCATAAGACCTCAAAATCTAAATTCACCTTTGTTAATGTTTTAGCATAGGTTAATTGATTTTGGAATGAGAGGGGGACCTGACATTAACACAGGGAGAACATACAGCTACACAGATATTGACCTTTTAAGATTTAATTGCAGGACCCCAGCACTACAAGGCGACCATGCTGACTCCAGGGCCACCAAGCACCCATGTGAGAGCAAGTACTGGATGTCCATTAAAGGGAGTCTGTCACCAAGAAAGTCACTGTTAAACCAATGTTTTTGTTTTATCTCAGCTGAATGTAACATTACCTTTGTATTTACTGGATTCATATGCAAATTAAGTGCACTGAGGGACCTTTGTTCCTCCTGCTTCTTCTGCAAGCCCCTCCTCCTCCTTTTTGATTGACAGGACTAGGTGAGATGACTATGCAGTAACCTGGCCCTGTCAATTATGAAGGAGAGGGAAAGGCTGGCAGAGGAAATAGGAGAAGCACAGAGTGGCTTGCTCAGTTACATATGGTTTAAAAGTAGTTTTGAGCGAACTTGTGTTTTCAAGTTCGGCGTATAAGGTTCGGGTTATCTAAGAATTCCGTTATAAGTTATAGTCTGTGGTGGTGGAATTCTTAGTGGGGAACATTTATCAAGCTTGCCTTTTTTTGGAGTAAAAAAAACAGGCGCATTGGCAATGATTGCGTCTCTTTTATTATCCCTTAATAAATCAGTTTTTTTTTTTACTTAAGTCTGACCTCTAGTGGTTATTTTCTTGTAAGACAAGTTCAAATTCACTAAGACTGTTCTAAATAGTATGCACAAGAAAATGTGGCGCAAGTGAACTGAAATTAGGGGCACATCTCCATGAAAGTAGGCAAAATATGGCACAATTTACCACTAAAAAGTACGCCTCCCCTGGAGAGAAGTAGAAATGTATTTCTTTATTTATTTTATGCACTTTACAGTGCTGCTATGTTATTAGACTGATTTTATGACTAAATCAGGCGCACCTACATAAATAGATTGGAAAATAGACACAAAAGTTTGAATTTATAGTCGTATTTACTGTATGTAACTGTGCCTTTTTTTTCACCTGAATTTGTTGCAAAAACAGTCTAATTTCTACTCCACTCCAGGGCTGGTGTGCCTGTTTTGAGTGGTGAATTGCAAATTTTTGTGCAGGAGATGTGCCACTTTTCTCTGCACAGATGTGACTTTTTTTCATGCACAAATAAATTAGACCGGTCTAACTGTATATGAACCTGTCGAACTGAAAAACAACTACCAGAGGTCAGACTAATAACAATACACCGAGTCTAATTCATCAACGACTATGTGACTTTTAATAAATACCCGGCAAAAGAAAGACAGATGAATGAAATACCCCAGTCTAACTTTACGGCCTAAAACAGATGAGAATGATAAATTACGTCTTTGTAGGCTCCAATCCTGGTTTGGGCTCACAACCACTGATGGAAATCACTGACCAAAACACTGACATGTGAAGAAGACTTAAAAATGCCAAAAACGTACTCTACTCAGGGGGTGGAGTACATTTTCATTCCATGCATCCAGGCTGCTTTAGATCTACCTAATTTATGATGAGGCGCAGTACAGGGGGAGTCAAAAAAAGACCCCCATTGTGCCTGGTTTAACAGTGAATTTCTTGGTGACAGATTCCCTTTACATACAAGAAATTACCCTTTACTATTATATTTTAAAATGAATAAAAACATAAATATGAAAACATCATGCACATTCATTCTGAGAATATTCATGGTATACAAAGGACAAGTGACATACAGTGGGAAAAAAAGTATTTAGTCAGCCACCAATTGTGCAAGTTCTCCCACTTAAAAAGATGAGAGAGGCCTGTAAGTACATGATAGGTAGACCTCAACTATGAGAGAAAAAAAATGAGAAAACAAATCCAGAAAATCACAGTCTGATTTTTAAAAAGGTTATTTGCAAATTATGGTGGAAAATAAGTATTTGGTCACCTACAAACAAGCAAGATTTCTGGCTCTCACAGACCTGTAACTTCTTCTTTAAGAGGCTCCTCTGTCCTCCACTCATTACCTGTAGTAATGGCACCTGTTTGAACTTGTTATCAGTATAAAAGACACCTGTCCACAACCTCAAACAGTCACACTCCAAACTCCACTATGGTGAAGACCAAAGAGCTGTCGAAGGACACCAGAAACAAAATTGTAGACCTGCACCAGGCTGAGAAGACTGAATCTGCAATAGGCAAGCAGCTTGGTGTGAAGAAATCAACTGTGGGAGAAATAATTAGAAAATGGAAGACATACAAGACCTCTTATGATCTCCCTCGATCAGGGACTGCATGCAAGATCTTACCCTGTGGGGTCAAAATGATCACGAGAACTGTGAGCAAAAATCCCAGAACCACACGGGGGGACCTAGTGAATGACCTGCAGAAAGCTGGGACCAACGTAACAAAGGCTACCATTAGTAACACACTATGCCGCCAGGGACTCAGATCCTGCAGTGCCAGACGTGTCCCCCTGTTTAAGCCAGTACATATCCGGGCCCGTCTGAAGTTTGCTAGGGAGCATTTGGATGTTCCAGAATAGTATTGGGAGAATGTCATATGGTCAGATGAAACCAAAGTAGAACTGTTTTGTAGAAACACAACTCGTCGTGTTTGGAGGAGAGTGAATGTTGAGTTGCATCCAAAGAACATCATACCTACTGTGAAGCATGGGGGTGGCAACATCATGCTTTTGGGCTGTTTCTCTGCAAAGGGACCAGGACAACTGATCCGTGTACATGAAAGAATGAATGGGGCCATGTATCGTGAGATTTTGAGTGCAAACCTCCTTCCATCAGCAAGGGCATTCAAGATGAAACGTGGCTGGGTCTTTCAGCATGACAATGATTCCAAGCACACCGCCAGGGCAACGAAGGAGTGGCTTCTTAAGAAGCATTTCCAGTCTAGCCAGTCTCCAGCATGTGTGTCATCGCCAACAAAGGATATATAACAAAGTATTGAGATGAACTTTTGTTATTGACTAAATACTTATTTTCCACCATAATTTGCAAATAAATTCTTTAAAAATCAGACAATGTTATTTTCTGGATTTGTTTTCTAATTTTGTCTCTCATAGTTGAGGTCTACCTATGATGTCAATTACAGGCCTCTCTCATCTTTTTAAGTGGGAAAACTTGCACAATTGGTGGCTGACTAAATACTTTTTTTCCCCACTGTACAGTCATGGCCAAAAGTTTTGAGAATGACACAAATATTATATTTTCACATGATCTGCTGCCCTCTGGTTTTTATGTGTGTTTGTCAGATGTTTTTATCACATACAGAAATATAATTGCAATCATATTATGAGTAAAAAAAGCTTATATTGACAGTTAGAATGAGTTAATGCAGCAAGTCAATATTTGCAGTGTTGACCCTTCTTCTTCAGGACCTCTGCAATTCTCCCTGGCATGCTCTCAATCAACTTCTGGACCAAATCCTGACTGATAGCAGTCCATGCTTGCACAATCAATGCTTGCATTTTGTCAGAATTTGTAGATTTTTGTTTGTCCACCCGTCTCTTGATGATTGACCACAAGCTCTCAATTGGATTAAGATCTGGGGAGTTTCCAGGCCATGGATCCAAAATCTCTATGTTTTGTTCCCTGAGCCATATAGTTATCACCTTTGCTTTATGGCAAGGTGCTCCATCATGCTGGAAAAGGCATTGTTGATCGCCAAACTGCTCTTGGACGGTTGGGAGAAGTTGCTCTCGGAGGACATTCTGGTACCATTCTTTATTCATGGCTGTGTTTTTAGGCAAGACTGTGACAGAGCCGATTCCCTTGGCTGAGAAGCAACCCCACACATGAATGGTTTCAGGATGCTTTACAGTTGGCATGAGACAAGACTGGTGGTAGCGCTCACCTCGTCTTCTCCGAATAAGCTGTTTTCCAGATGTCCCAAACAATCGAAAAGGGGATTCATCAGAGAAAATGACTTTACCCCAGTCCTCAGCAGTCCACTCCCTGTACCTTTTGCAGAATATCAGTCTGTCCCTGATGTTTTTTCTGGAGAGAAATGGCTTCTTTGCTGCCCTCCTTAAGACCAGGCCTTGCTCCAAGAGTCTCCGCCTCACAGTGCGTGCAGATGCACTCACACCTGCCTACTGCCATTCCTGAGCAAGCTCTGCACTGCTGGTAGCCCGATCCCACAGCTGAAACACTTTTAAGAGACGTCCTGGCACTTGCTGGTCTTTCTTGGGCACCCTGGAGCCTTTTTGGCAACAATGGAACCTCTCTCCTTGAAGTTCTTGATGATGCGATAGATTGTTGACTGAGGTGCAATCTTTCTAGCTGCGATACGCTTCCCTGTTAGGCCATTTTTGTGCAGTCCAATGATGACTGCATGTGTTTCTTTAGAGATAACCATGGTTAACAGAAGAGAAACAATGATGCCAAGCACCAGCCTCCTTTTAAAGTGTCCAGTGGTGTTATTCTTACTTTATCATGACAGATTGATCTCCAGCCCTGTCCTCATCAACACCCACACCTGTGTTAATGGAGCAATCACTGAAACGATGTTAGCTGGTCCTTTTAAGGCAGGGCTGCAATGATGTTGAAATGTGTTTTGGGGGATAAAGTTCATTTTCTAGGCAAATATTGACCTTGCAAGTAATTGCTGTTAAGCTGATCACTCTTTATAACATTCTGGAGTATATGCAAATTGCCATTATAAAAACTGAAGCAGTAGACTTTGTAAAAATTAATATTTGTATCATTCTCAAAACTTTTGGCCATGACTGTATACTGAGAAAAATTATTGATTCGGCCTAGAATGGAATTCATTAGCACTGTTAGTTCTGAGTGAATAAACAGCTGCAGGCGTCTCTGAACTAATTATCAAGGCTCACATTCCTCTCACACAGAGCAACATACTTTTATCCAAAATTAACGTCACTAATGTCTGACAGGATTTTAATGTGGTGCTGAGCAGTTATTATAAATATACCAACACTGAATTGTACTTTAAGCTAAATTGCAATAGCAAAACCACTTTTCTCTAAACTGTAAGGAGGGTCATACCGTCCCCAGGACCTTTTTGGGCAACGAATGGTGTACATTTCTCTGCACTCAAGGATGGTGAAAGAAATCAGGGGAACATCAATATAACTAAACTTATGTGGTGCTACAAGTTTTTTTTATTTCAAGAGTCTTAGACAAGGGCTACACGGCGAAACTGGTCGCGCAACACCTGTCGCGGCCAGGATCGCTGAGTAGCGGTGATCCCATAGAAATGAATGGGATCGCCGTGGCAGTCACAAGAAATCCAACATGGCCTCGTTCATAACTGGCAGGCTGTACTGGGTAACAGAGTAGCCTTCTGGATCCTCTGCTTCACCACTGCATCCCCACTGACTGCAATAGGGTGGGGTGCATGCAATGGTTTATTTTCAGCCAAAACCCAGCATTTATGCCAGAAATCGTCCAGATCACCACCTGACCCCATTGCAGTCAAGTAGAGGATCTGGAAGGCTGTTCTGTGCCGGCACAGCCTGCTGGAGCCTCAGGCTGAGATATGAAAGCCTAACACTTTTGTACTGCTATTTTCCTACCATTACAATTTTCCTTTCTCATCCCTTGAATACTTTTCTTTCGCTTCTCTTCTTTTCACCCATCATCATGCCTTTTTTTATGAGGCTTATAGAATGTGCAATATGTTTGTGTTGTGCAGGTACTGTTTTTATGCAAGGAAGTCTCATTTCTGATGTAGTGGAGAGACCATAATTTATATAGTGAAGTTGTGGACAAATGGGCACAACTGATGTGACTGACAGATTATGTGAGCAAATAGTCAAATAGGGCAATCAATAAAAAGAAAAATGCATTCTGTCAATTTTGATGACTATTTCTCTTTACACGTCCATGTAATAACCATCTCTGGACTCACCACAAAGCGAATGGATGACTTATTCCTCCTTGCCAGGTCAGCGATGTGCACATTATTAAAGACGATGTTCTCCAGGCAGCCACGAAAGTTCTGCTTGTAAGAAATGCTTTTTCCTTCATGCAAAATGCCAGCAAAAAATATCTGCAAATACAAAAATAGAGTCTTAACAATACAATCAAGAGTCAATGTGAGCTAGAGCTACAAGTAACATATTTCTGTTCCCATGTGAGTTATGGCTCCATAGCAAAACTTAGTATGGGCCTCCCTTCCCAACCCAGTTTTTGAGTACACTTGTGTCAACACCCCAGATTTATATGAATTTACATTTTATTTTATTTTTTATTAAGGATAAAATTTGAGTTAAAAAAGTTACTCTTGGCCTTACCCACTTTATCCGACTTCTAGTAAAGTGGAATCAGTGCTTTTTAACTGTGGCGCTCATTCTGAACATCATATTTCTCGTAATTACATCAGTCAACTGGCATGAATACATTTGTAAATCACTGCTTCCCTGGTATTACAAAGCATGCTGCCTGCAGCCACCACAAGGGGGAGCTCAGTACATAGGAATTTACCAGTATGCAGTTAAAATTGAAAATGAAGCTGTAGTATTCTGTTTGAACTGAGCTTCCGTTAGTGGTGGCTGCATGAAAATGCAGTATTTTCACATTGGAAAGTGAAGGAGTTCAATGCTGGGCCCCCTTTAAGTGGGCCCCATAGCAGTTGCGTGGCCTGCCTCCATTGAAGGTACCCCACTGTAAATGATCTTACTCTACCAATATAGATATGAAAGGATACATTTTTGGTTATTGGTCATAATAAATCAAGTGGTTGTATCATCAACTCTTTGTGACATAGAGAGAGGACCTGGCTGATGACCTGTAATATTACATTTGAGTATAGTCAGCCTCTTCTTCTCCTGGAAAAATCATCTGTTACCAGAAGGTCCTGGAGCTAGACCTGTGGCAACCAGTTGATCCCTGCTGGGGCTCTCAAATTGAACGGGTTATCTGGGATAAGACTCATACTTCAGTCTTAAGGCTATATTAGACAGCCCGATTGTGTAGATTGTCAGGAAGGAAGCGTTCCTTCCCGGCAATTGCCTGCTCTCCCGGCCTGCTATTACATGCAACGATCTCCTCCACAGCAAGGGGAGGAGCGATCGCTATGTTATCGCTTGTCCCCATGCTGTCTAGTTGTTTGCAGGCAGCAGATCATGATTATACAACACAATCTGCTGCCGGCAAACTATTAATTTTAAGCCTGATTAAAAATCACAATTGCCCAATGAACGAGCGTTTTTTCGTTCATCGGGCAATCGGAAGTATTAGTCTACCGGATCATAGTTAGATAGTGTTCCTGCGATCAACTGCATGAGAATCGGATAGTCTAATACAACCCTTAGTGATGGTTTAGCTTCTAAAGAGAGATTTACACTTCCCCTCACTTTTGTATTAAATCTTAGTAAAGCCTGCTTAATCCCTTACTGGTGGAGAATTTTCTGCCTAGCTGTAGAGAAAATAGTTCTGACCCGGGAAATACATGAACACTTGCAGATAAATGGGGTGGAATTTATGTGATTTTTTGCAGAACTTGTTGCGGATTTCAATCTATGCATTGCAAAGTCGGAAATCCTAAATGGATATCCACAGCATAAATTGAAATGGCACAGGTGTTTTTACGCTGTAGTTTTTTTTTGCATTTTAAGGATGATATTTCATAAAATGTATTCTGCTGGTACTGTAAAACACTGCGTTTGCTGCACGTAGTCCATATCGACATATCCTAGGTGTCAGTTATAAGCTTATCTTAGATGGTCTGCAGTTCTTGGACATGCAAGTGTTTAACGAAACCATTGCTCCGTAAAAGACTATGATAACACCTATACTCATTCATCCTTTACGACAAAATATAACACAAAATAAATTCTCCACCTTTGTTGCACCAAAATGCAAAAAACATCAGTGATGTTAAAAAATGCTGAGTTCTACCTACCTCTTTATCCAGATCTAGCTGGTCAAAATGACCCTTGCATCGTATTCTTTGTGTTTCTCCATCCAAGGTAACGTTGAGATCACGCAAATTTCGTCGGATATATACTGAGTGCCAGTGCTGGTCATCTAACAGGCTCCCGAGTGTGACAACTGTGTGACTATCTATAGATTGGAGAGGGCTGTTTCCTGTTAGAGAATGTAGGAATGGAAAGCAGTGAGTTTATTTCACATAACCATAATGAAATATCCAAGGGAAAAATATAGATTCTGTCAATGCCCAGCTACTGATCAGCCCTCTGCATACCCAGGCTAATGCGGAAGATCAACTGTGCCTTCTCAAGCTCCAATGTAATGTAGTCTCCTTGTGAGCCCTCCGCGTGCATCAGCACCCCATCCTTCTCCAAGGTCTTGAAATTGAAAGAAATATCATCCTGTAAAGTCCGATTGGTCTTTCTTCTGAACTGGTAGGAAAATAGGTCATCACCATCGAAAGATAGGACATCATGGTCTGAAGAATGAAAGAAAATCGCTAATACATACAGTACAAAGGGAAGTGATCATTTTTTAATTACAAATGGAGGAACAATACATAATTAGTAAATCTTCTGATCAGAAGCAGTTTATTGCCTATTTGTGCATTTATTCATGTTTTGCCAGTATTTTACAATGGTATGCATACCTCTACAGCCATTTTTGTCTTTTCTTCCCTAATGCATCTAACAAGTTAAACAACTTTGGAAACAGTCTTCTTTAAGGGTACGGGTGGCCACACAAAAAAAGAGGACAAGTCATCTTCCTTTATACTTTCTCTCCTTTTATGATCCACTCCTGATTTTGGATTCTAAAACTGCATGCAGAAACCTGACCCCACAAAAATATCATTGCAAACAGCACTTAAAGACATACATGCACCAGATTTATGGGAATATACTACAAATAAGCCTGTGTGTTCTGGTCCAACAGTCATGCATGACTCTTTCTTTTTCAACAACCTTCTGAGTACATTAAAGGCTATGTACACCTTTGGGGGCATTTTTTATTATTGTTATTGTGCTCATTTTGAGCTAAAAATAATTTTATTAATTTTTATTAAACATTTTGATCCATTGTCTTTGTGCAGCCTTGAGTTTCTCTAGTAGCAGGATCAGAATTTTCACTCTGTTCCATCAGGCAGCTCAGCTGATGGGCCCCTTATCTCTGACATCTCCGTGTACGTAGCCTTTAAGGACATCTCTGGTCAGAGCCTGTTAGTGTTATTCTCATACATAGCATGATTTGCATCCATGCAATTTCTCCCAGAAATAATATCTTGCAGAGCCATGACAGTGTGGGTAAACAATGGGCAACGAGACACAAGCTAGAGCATTTAGGGATGCCCACTGAGCTTTGAACCACAGCTCCAAAAGCAGGGACTGAAAATCAGAAAACAAACTGCAAGCTGAACTTGCATGCAGCCATATCTAAAATATTTTTGTACCCCTCAAGTGTTTAAATGCTCATGCACATGACTATATTTCCGGTCCAATCCATTATTTGTCGGATCGCATTCATTTCTATGGGACAGCAAAAAATGTACACAGCATGTCATCAGTGTACTATCTGCACATTATAGAATATTTCCTATTCTTGTCCATTTAGCAGATGAGTATAGGCATTTCGACAATGGAGCCCCCGTAAAGTGGGGGATGCACACAGCCGCCATCTGTATTTATCAGATTTGCAGCTTGCAGGCAACAAAAAAAAGATATGGCCGTGTGCATGAGACCTAATACTGATGATGACCTATCTTCAAGATAGGTCATTAGTATGTGATCGGTGGGGGTCCAACACCTGGACCCCAGTTGTTTGACGAGGACCCCAGTGTTGTGGTGAGTGTAGGCCTCATAGCTTAGCAAGCACAGTCGCGTCCATTAGATAGCGGCTGTGTTTGGTATTGCAGGTAAGCTCCAATTACTTAAATAGGACTAAGCTGTGCCTAGGCCATGTAACCGATGAAAGTGACATCAGTAGCCCAAGAAAAGGTTGTACCGCCCACTGGAGTGTAGAAGCCTTTTTAAACAGATGATTGGCATGGGTGCTGGGAGTTGGGAGTCTAAGCTACGTTCAACTGATCTTGATTTTAAAAAAAAAACAATAACCAGTGTACAATGGTCACCCTATTCATCTGAACATACAATTGGGGGAAAAAAAGTACAGAAAACATACTAACATAAAAATTAAAGGCCTCCAGCTAAAATTGTCAAACTTACTGCTTTCACAGCCATAAAGTGCAACTCGAAGCCCGATCTTTCCCCTTGGATTCCAGGCTACAGGAACAAAACGAATATAGCGTGTCTTGATGGGGTAGTGGAGACGGTGCTCTTTCACCCCTGATGTATTGACATTGCCAAAGAATGTCTGTTAAAATACAAAACAGCATGTTGTACTAACGTCTACCATAATGTATTATATAAAAGTACAGTAAATTAATTCCCTTGACACTAAATGAGTATAATCTATTCAAGAGAACCCGTAAATGTTATGAATATAGCCTTAAAGAGCATTTGTTAGCATGTCAGTATAATCAACCCTAGTAAACCAAGCATACAGCCTGGTAGAATCATGCTGAGTGTAACAACTTCTGACTTGCGGTAATCTGTTGTGTCATGTTGGAGAAATTAGTACTTTTATTTGTATGCTAATGAGGCATTCAGAGTACAGAGCAAAGGTCTAGGCCCTCAGAGTCAGGGGTGCACCACCAATGAGGCCAGGTGAGGGGTCTTGGGCTGAAAGGAAGGGGTTAGGTTAAGAAATTGGCATTGGGGAGGGAGGGGCATCATTTCAGTTTTCGCCTCAGGCAGCAGAAAGGTAAGGTGCACCCCTGCTCAGAGAACTGCTTCACTATCGCCTTTCACCCTTCACTCCCTCTCTACCACTGATTGACAGAGCTAAGCATCATCACTGTTCTGATGAATGGCCTGAAATCTTACACATGTGCCTGCGATAGTTCAATTGGCGCATGCACAGATCAGATCTCAGGAACAGGACACAGCCAAATTAGATCTATTGCACATATGCCTATTGAACTCTCTCCGGCACAGGCACGAGATTTTAGGGCCAGGCATCGGAACAGTGATGATGCCTGGCCCTGTCAATCAGTAGGAGTGAGGGAGTAATCTGCCACAATATGGTATTGCTGGCCATGTCTACTTGTGTTGGTTCTGCCTTCCATCAATTTGGACCCGACTACAAAATGGGACCACTTTTAGTATTTTTTCCAGGGCCACTTTAAATTCCCAGTCCACCCCTGTCTATAGTAGGTATAATACCTGGACCCAAAAGTATATACAATGCATTCAGGAAAATCTTCAGACCTTTTCACTTTTTTCACATTTGCATGTTGCAAGTTTCCCACATCAATCTGCATTCAATACTCCATAATGACAAAGTAAAATCAGATTCCACCTTTCATTTTTCACAGATCCTTTGGAAAATGAAAAGTGGAATGCTGTGGGCAACTTGGCCAGTTCTACTTTACCCCAGTTTGATAAATCTCCCACAGAATGTTTGAAATCCATGCTAATTTAATGAAAATGAAAAACTAAAAATTCACATGGACATAACTGCACAGACCTTTTGCTATGCAACTTGAAATTTAGCTCTGGGGCCTACCACTTTTCTTGATCATCTTTGAGATGTTTCTACACTTTGATTGGAATCCATCTATGGTAAATTCAGTTGATTGGACATGATTTGGAAAGACACACCCTTTTAAGGTCCCACAGCTGATATATCAGAAATATCACTGCATATCAGAGCAAAAACCAAGCCATAAGAAGGAAAGTACTGCCTGCAGAGCTCAGAGACAAGATTGTGAAAAGGCATACATCTGGAGAAGGGTACACAAATTCTGCTGCACTGAAAGTTTCCAACAGTACAGTAACCATATCTTAAAATGGAAGAAATTTAGAACAACCAAACTAAGTAATCAGGGGAGAAGGGCTCTAGTAAGAGAGGTGACCAAGAACCCAATGGTCACACTGGCTGAGCTCCAAATTTCCTGTGTGCAGATGGGAGAAACGTCCAGAAGGTCCACCATCCCTGTAGTATTACACCAATTTGGACTTGAAGGCAGAGTGACCAAAAAAAAGCCTCTCCTCAGGAAACGACATGGAAAGTCTTCCTGACATTTGCAAAACAACATAAAGGACTCTAAACCTGTGAGAAACTAGATCCACTAGTGTAATGAAACCAAGACTGAACTCTATGGCCTCAATTCTAAGCATCATGTGTGGAGGAAACCAGGTACTGCTCATCTCCTGCCCAATGTCATCCCTACAGTGGCAGCATTATGCTGTGGTGTTGTTTTTCAGCAGCTGGAGTGGCTTAGTGACAACTGTGTCCTTGTGTGGCCTAGCCAGAGCCCTGACAATCCCAATCAAACATCTCTGGAGAGACCTGAAAATAGCTGTCCACCAACAGTCCCCATCCAACCTGACAGAGCTTGAAAAGATCTGCAGGGAAAAATGGCAGAAAATCACCAAATCCAGGTGTGCAAACTTTGTTGCCTCATACTCAAGAAGACTGGAGGCTGCAATGGCTGCCAAAGGTGCTTCAACTAAGTACTGAGTAAGGCTTCTTTCAAATCTGCGTTAGAAATGCGATGTCTGGATCCGGCAGTGCTGGATGGTAACTAATACCCACTGGCCCCATTAACTATAATGGGGACCAGTGGGGCCACAGCCCAGCAAATATGGCGAAAATGAGCAAACCCGTTTTCGACTGGCAGATGCTCAACATATTTGATCTCCTCTGGTTCCCATTGTAGTTAATGGGGCCAGACAGAATTCCGGCAGTGACGGATCCAGTGGGCTGTTCCCGACCAGAACAGCCTGCCGCCTTCTGTCAAACGCAGATGTGAAACAGGCATAAAGGTTCTGGATACTTAACACAATACAAGATTTTAGTTTTTCCTTTCATTTAATTATCAAATAGTTCCAACATTCTAATTTCACTTTGTCTGTCATGTTTTATTGAGTGCAGAATGATGGGGGGAAACTATATATATATATATATATATATATATATATATATATATATATATTATTTTTTTTTTTAAATTTTAGCACAAAGCGTATATATATATATATATATATATATATATATATATATGTATACACATATACTTCCATAGCCAAGCAGAAGTCTCTGATTGACACTTACCCAGTTAGTTCCCTGCTGGAAGAATGGTTTCCAAGTATCAGGACGGTCACCAAAAAGCAGGATGTACTTGGTAACCCAGTCATAATAAGTGTTATGTGTTCCCTGAGTGGCAATTCCTCTTATTTCATATTTTCTCTTCAGGTCTATTTGAAGCCATGGATTTTTATCCCCAGGAGCAGGAGACCACCCACTGCTACCTGCAAACAGAGAGAACAGGGCAAAACGTTTAACAGGGTATCAGCCAGCAGGTACTAAATCATTGCCAAGTTGGGATCAAGACTCAGGTCCAAATTTCCAGGGTCATTATTATACATAACTTTATATCATATACAGATGTGCAGAGCACCCAGTATATGGTTGGTCTATACAGCTTCTGCATGCTCAACATATTATTTTATCCTCAGGCAACCAAAGATACCCTTACTTACCATAAAGCCGTGCAAAGTTAGCTGCATAAAAAATAGAGTATCTTGAAGAAGCTTCAAATGATGTAAAGTACAAGGGGGAAACCAGGTCATTGTAGCAAAATTCTGAAAAGACAAAAAAATACATTTTAGGACCTCCACCATGCATAGTCTAATATGAAACCAGCCCTAATAAGAGCAATCAAATAATTTATAAACTGTTTCCATTTGCTCTACTTTTTTTTTTAACGTTAGCACCAAAGTGATTACTAGTCAGGATTTGCCAGCGTTGTGATCATGACTAATGGTTAGTTTTTTTCTCTCATAAAAGTAACCTTGCAGACAATGCTTAGGGCAGATATTTCCCACTTGAGTTCTACCATTCAACACATTAGTTAGTCTGGTCCGCCAGAGGATCCTTTGATGGGCCCAAACTCAAAAAAAATAATGGACCCCAATAAGAAAAAGGGCACCTGCAGAAGTTATAGATAACCTTGGAACTAATAACCAGAACACATGAGGACATGCAATATGTGTACTCTGTGCAGCTGTAAAGGGGCCCTGGTAGAAAAAGTGGGCCACCACCATATTATCAAGGAAACACCATTGCTTCCTAGTGTCTACTTCAGAACAAGTGCACTGCCGGCAGCACGGATCCGGTAGGCTGTTCACCCGCAGGAACAGCCTGCCGGATACCCGTGCCGCCAGTGTGAAAGTAGCCTAACAGTTAATGGTGGATTACAGCTTTTTAGAAAGGAGTGACTTTGCCTCACTCTCAATAAACTTGCTATTACATAAAAGGGGCCCACATACTTTTTCAGTGACCCAGGAGAACGGAGAGGATGAGAATAGTTGTGCAGTGATGATAAGGGCACGCCTTTTCCTACCTTTGGGGCACACCCTGTGTGATGAACTAAGACATTTCTACATGCCTCTTTGTATTTCCTATATTCATGTTTAATGGTTCTAAGGGTTAAAGTCTGAGTTGTAATGTCCTGTTGATGGAAACCGGTTATATTTAGAAAATAAAATAAGGGTGGAGTCCCTTAGGAAAGAGTACTGCATCTGGCTTTGTATAGCCTGGGGTAATCTGGAAACAGCCTTCTATATCAACCCACAGGGAAGCGAGTATATAGAGTTAGCCAAGGGGTGAGGGGTGCAGGTGGTGTTTGGTGTAGTGTGCCGTGATGCCATGTTTCTGGGGTTCTCCTGCCTGTTGTTGGTTGGGGTTTCTTTGTTGTTGCTGGGTTTTAGAGGTGCAAGGCAGGGTTCCAGTAAAGCTTGCAGGAGGCAGTACAATATTATGGGAATGCAGGTATTGGTGTCTGCAATGAAGAGGCCGGGTTTTGCAATAAACAACTGTTTTTTACTTGGCAATACGGTTTGTAGCAGTCTTGAACATGCATGGACCAGAAAATCTCAAACAAGTTTGGGAATACAGTCTTCCCAATTTAACAATGCAGTGGCCCCTCTTTACGACGGACTAATTTCTCTTCCTTTTACAGGTCGTTCTACCTTGAGAATAAATCCTCATTTGCTTCGTCAGAGGCAGGTGGTGTAAGGCTCAGTCTCCCAAGCTGGCTGGATAATTTCTCCAGGGGCTGGTTCTCTGCTTTTTTTTCTGCTCGCTGTTTCAGCTAGGGTGGCCACTGAGGGAGCAGATTAGAACAGATGGCCAGTTTGTCTTTTGAGCATGGCAAGGTGTATGAGACTTCCCTTTCTGAGCACAATGCAGTGAAGTCCAAGACACGCATAATATGTTACCTTTCACTGACTTGTATCTACGTCCACTTTATTTTATAAAAATCCGCTATGCAGTCCCCAGGTTCAGTTTTCTTTCCCTCAGAGGCAGGTGCTCGTCTCTCAGGGCAGGTGGTCCATGGTCAATACTGCTGTGGCTCTCTTACACTCTCTTACTCTCTGGCTCTTCGCTACACACAATGGGGAAGACTTATGAAACCTGGTGTAAAGGAAAACTGGCTTGGTTGCCTATAGCAACCAATCAGATTTTTAACAGCTCCTTTGGAAAATGAAATTTAGAATCCGATTGGTTGCTCTGGGCAACTATGCCAGTTTTTCATTATACAAGGTTTGATAAATTCCCCCCACTGACTGCTAGTAGTTTCCAAAAGATGTAGGGTAGAGACAGGGCTGGATAATTAACCCCATACGCTCCTATACCCTTCTATGCACAGCCTTTGAGGACTCAGTGCATAAAGTACAGTACACAAACCCCTTTGCAGTGGACTTCCCGGACACTGCAGCTCTACTCAGTGATTGACAGTTATCTCTATATGAATACACAGGGAAGGCTGTCCATCACTCACAAGGACTGCCCACTGGACTCCTAAGCATGACACATAATATATACAGTATATGTAATGCCTGCTGATGTTGGGAGCATGCATAGAGGCTTCCCCACCACCATACAGCAGGAGACTGCGAGACAATATGGACAAATGATAGGACCAGAAAACCTCTTGTTAACATCACAGTATAAAACAGTGAAGGAACAGATGATATATGGGAAAAATGGCAGGGACTAAGGGGCTGGGAGGAGCAAAGGTCAGAGGGAGGAGGCAGCCTGGAGGGAAGGAGAACTACAGACCCCAGCTACAGCTTACAGTATGTCAGGAGAACTACTTAGTCCAGGTACAAACCTCAGTCTGTCTGGACTGACACAGAACGTGTCTGACCACCAAGAAGGACCACTAGAGCTGCCTGAGAACCCCCTAATCTCTGACTCCCTCCTACATAGGTATGGGAGGCCTCCTCTGAGTCCCTGTACTTAACTTAGACAGAACTACCAGATGCTATGGGGGCAGACTGAGGAGACACAAAGCCATTGTGAGGTCAATGTCAGTGACAGCACAGAGGAGCGTTCTGTGAGGGAACTCAATGCATCCCAATTTTATGAGAGACTTTGGGTGAAATTTATCATCTCCCTTGTGCCTGAAAAGTGGCGTCAAAAAGAAACTACCATTACATGGCCTTTTATCATATTACCTTAGCTAGTACCTTCTGTCACGAAGGCTGCTCTACCCAGACAATATCTTCACCTCTATCTGGACTACAAAAAGACACCAAGATGTGGGGGATGTGTACATTCATTGTGTGCAAAATCTATCAATAGTGAAACCCGTTCAGATAGTGCGGCCAGCAATAACAGATGTTTTGAAGCTGGTGGAATCATTCTAATAATTGCAGTTATACATTATCCGAGATAATCCTTATCCAAGACATCCCCCACTGACATCTGTCCTGCTGCCTCCTCACTTTCTGTCTCCAGTCTTTTCTAAGCAGCAGATGGATATGAATTATTCCACTAAAAAAATGCCTGCTTTCCAGGTTTAACTCCTTCCCCCATATGCATTTGGGGCCTTAGTGACCAAGCAATTTTTTTTTCCATTTTTTTTTATTGCCACATTTCAAGAGCTATAATTTTTATATTTTTCTGTGTAGCCATATGAGGTCTTGTTTTTTGCGGGAGAAGTTGTAGTTTTGTAATGGCGCCATTTTAGGGTGCATAAAACTTACTGGATAACTTTTATTAACAGCAATACTGCCACCGAGTTTTTATGTTGTAAATTTTGCAACATACACTTTGCGAGGTAAATAATATGATAACTTTATACTCTGGATCAGTGCGATTACAGAGATACCAAATATGTATTTTTTTCTATTTAACTTTTTTTTTTTCTATGGAACTATGTGAGAGCTTGATTTTTGTGGGACCACTAGTTGTTTTCATTGGTAACATTTTGAGGTACATAACAGTTTTGATTTTTTTTACATTCTTCAACGTGCAGGATAATGTGATAATTATATAGTGCGGATTGCTACAGATGTAATATGTAATATTTCCAATATGTAATATTTATGCAGTTTTTTTCCATTTTGTCATGCTCCTTTGCTTTTTCTTTACCTCTGGTGACATACTGTATGGGTATGCTAGATCAATGCTTCCTCCTAGTAGTGATCCCAGGGACATCACTGGCATGAATGAATGATCTTTAGTGCTGTCCTAGCCTGTAAAACAGGTTAGGACAGCGCTATAGAACGCCCATTAGTGCCAGTGACATCACTGGGATCACTGCTAGGCAGAAGCCTCTGTCTATTGAGAATGTAACCAAAACAGCCCTTGCCCTGCACGATGCATTGCAGGGCAAGGGGGAGCATTGGAGCACGAAAAGCTCCGATGCTCCACTCATTCATGTTGAATGAGTGAAGAAGGGGTTGTGTCTAGGTTCAGCTCTGAACTCAGACAACCCCTTTAAGCACCAGCCTGTGATACACATCGACACCCTGCGATCTAAGTTATGGGATTAATGATAGGCCATCCTCAGGATAGGTCATCAGGATTTGATAAGTGGGGGTTCAACACCTGGGACCCCCACCGATCAGCTGTTTGAGAAGGCACCGGTGCTCTCATTAGCTTTGCCTTGGCCATGTGATGACACATTCATCAGTCAGATGGACTAAGAGCAGATCAGCCCCAGATACCAAATACAGCTACTGTACAATGTGTGGCTCTCTGCTTGATGAGCAGAAAGAAGGCCGCTGCACTACTGAGAGCACCAGTGCCTTCTCAAACAGCTGATCGGCGGGGATCCCATGTGTCAGACCCCCACGATCATATACTGATGACCTATCCAGAGGATAGGTGATTGGTAAAAAAAAAAAAAAGTCTCAGAAAAACCCTTTAAGGGTTAAAATACCACATCCGCATATTTCAAGCCCACATAGGACTTGACAGGGATGCAGAAAATCTAAAATCATACAGCTTTTCTTCTAGTTATATAATAATAATGATACCATCTTGCAAAAAGACATAGCACTGCACACTTATATCCTCATTAGATTTAAGCCTTCAGCCTATGTGTCTTTTATAGTTTTACTATGGAGACAAGTGATGGCTGTATTGATCACTTGTCCCCATACAGTGGATGTTATTGTTGCAACTAATAATCAGGTAATTATCAAGAACGTCTGGTTGGCTCCCGATCATTGACCAGATTATCGGTCTGTGTAAAAGACAGTACAGTACACTTTTGCCTTTGGGCCTTGTTTATCAAAACTGTCAAACAGTAAAACTGTCAGGCTGGGTCCACATCACGCTTTTGTCTTACGTTTAACGTATACAAAAAATGTATACCTTAAATAGATACTTCCAACTGATGCCATACAGAGGTATCTGTCACAGTTCAATGGTAAACAAAAAAATTATATATATTGAATACTTTTTTTGCTGGACTCTGCAGGACTAAAAAGTGTAGTGTACTACGCTATTGCATCTTTTTTTCTAAACATCCAGGTATATGTTAAACATAAGATAAAAGCGTGATGCGAACCCAGCCTAAGATGATCATATCTACTACAGTAATCTGGTTTTTGTATCACTTTATACAAACGCCCATAACATTTTTACTTTTCCATCCAGGGGGCGTTGGAAAGGCATGTTTTTTGTGGGACAATTTACAGTTTTTACTTGTGCCATTTTGCATTGCATACTACTTTTTAATAACATTTATAGTTTTTTTTTCAGCGAAATGAACAAAAAAACAGCAATGTTGGCAGTTTTTAGTCTTTATGATGTTAACAGTAGAGGATAATATGTTCATCTTATTGTATATGTTGTGTAAGGGATCGCTCTCTCTCAGAGGGTCGCAATCACAAATCTTCCGACACACGGGGTTTTAACGTCCAAATGGTGCTTTATTTTCGCTCTTTAGCACCAACACACATGAAAACATTCAAATAAACACCTGCCCGTCTGGGCTCTACCTAATACACGTGTTGTCTCTATCTCACCTATAGAGTGCCGTTCACACACGGTATCCGATCCGGCTTCCCCAGCCGTACGGTCCAGCGGCCTTCTGGCTGTAACCTCACCAGCACCTTTGGGGGGGGAGATGGTCCAGTAGTCCTCCTGACTCTGACCGTGCGACCCTCTATCCATAGGTGTCGCTGGGCCCCCCAAACTTCAGGCTTTACAAAACCTTGTGACCCCTCAGCCCTCCTGGCTGAGACCACACAGAGCCTCTGCAGGCTACAACCTCTCAGGCTCCCTCAGCCTTGTTGCCCCTCAGCCCTCCTAGCTGAGACCACACAGGCCCTCTCTCTCCCACTCTCATACACAGAGGGATGTTTTATCCCTCTGTGATTACACAGCAGGCCTCACCTGCAACCTCCTTAGCTAACTGCAATATCTGTAGTGGAAGGGTCCCACTACCAAACTTGTCTCCAAGCCCAAGAAATCCAGCCCGTGTCACTTTAAACAAAAATCTCCAGCAAGCTATGCCTTGCTAAAGCAGCACCATTTTTGGATTTCAGTTATCTCACCCAGCTAAACTGAACAACTGGTCAGATACACACACTTTCCTGTACACATCACCACAGTTGTTATGGATGGGGTAAATATGTGTGGTATTTTTACCTAAATAAATCGAAAAGGCGATTTTTTTCTTTTCTTATTTTTCAAAACACTTTTTTTTCTCTACTTGTTTCTACGTAACAGTAGGGAAGTGGGGAAGCGCCTACATAATACAGTGCAATACTTCTGTATTGTAGTGTATTATGTCTATTACTGTAAATCTGATAGACAGTGTACATGGAAGGCTTGGTGGCCACTGTTAGGCCCCTGGCTATGTGCAGTACCTCAGAAGGACTAGTGCAAAGGGTTAATTATTGTAAAAGAGTTAATGCAATGTTATTGAGTTAAATTTTATCATTTGTTATGTTTACCTACTCAATGGCAATGTATAAGGCAACCAAACGGCTAACAAATTGCCAGACTATTTAGGTTACCGGGGTGATGGACCTGGTCCAACCCTGGTTTGTTAGATGAGAGTGTGAGTCTAGCAGAACAAGAGATCTAGATGCGCAAGCTCCTAGGAGCTAGAAGTTCAGAGAACCTTTGTCTCTGATACTTCAGTTGCCAGGAAGGTTGCTCTATTACTAAAGGACCCCCTAAGAGGTAGAGTTCCGCCATAAAAGTCCAGAATCATCCAGGCCGAGCAAACTTCGTACAGCAAAGTATTTGCTTGTTTATGGCAGAAATGCTTTGCTGCTGTGGAAAGGATTATTGTCTCCAGAACCTACCACACTTTGAGCTGGACTGGCTATCTGTATCTACTCGAGTTATGTTCCATCAATCAGGCTCTGCACTAGAAATAGCATAGTATACCAGTTCTGCACGGAGTATCCCATTAATCAATTACTGTTATGTCCTTGTTGAGGACCAAGGTTAGAAGCACCAGAGATGTAGACCTTGGTATACAGTCCATCCAGTGATGTCCTGTTCCTTAATTTTCTTCATTTGTCCATTGATGAAAGTTTATCAAGTGTATCACGCACATTCACATATATGACTTGCCTATGCTCAACATACAAAATGACAATCCATTTTCTAAAGAACAACCTTGGTGATCAAGGGTGGATTGGCCGTAGGCCTTAAAGGGAAATTACCTCGTGGGCCGATGCCCAGGGTCCTGCCTTTGCCCTCCTCACAGCTGGCCAGGGGATGTATTTTGTGCTGCTGGCAGTATTTTGTGATGGACTGTGGTATTTGGCTCTGCTGGGGTGCCACAATATGGTATTGCCGGCCCTGCCTTCCATCAGTTTGGAGCAGACTACAAAACGGGGCCACTTATAGTATTTTTTCCAGCGCCACTTTAAGTTCCCAGTCCGCCCCTGTTGGTGATTCAGGTATATACAACTTCATCTAGATAATGACATGGGCTATAGAATATAACACAAACTTTATATAAAGTAGATATTCAGGTAAAAAAGTGACCTTTTGTATGTGTAACTATTAAAATAGTATATTAGATATATCTCGATAAAATATTGTATAGAATACGTATACATGTTTCCTTCAATGAGCTAAAAACCGGGTAGCAAGAGGACATGAGGTCAAAAAGAGATGCAGCAGTCCTCTTTATCTACTGCAGGGACTGTTCGTGCTCAGTCAGCATCATTTGAATTCTGCTTATTCAGTGTGGAGACGATGCAGAAACCTCGCTGACATAACGCTTTCCTGCGCTGCCCTTCCAGGAAGTAATGGCATAGATTCTCCTTAACGAAAAGCTATATTCATAGAGCGTGCTTTCTCCAATTCAATCTATTGAGTGATACCATGTAACGGCTGAAATATCTACATTATTAAATAGCTTTTAAAGTTCTTTTCCACTTCCAAAAGAGTATGGACCACAGTGCTATGCACCATTCATATAACATAAAAAGTACCCATTCAGAAATGCAGCCAAGACAAGCTTGGAAATGTTTTCATGGGCACGCTTTATACTTATTAATGAAACAGGACACTGATATATCTATTATTAGCTTTGAAGGTTAAAAAATTAAACCAGATTTGTACCTATGACACTGACTGACCTGTTACATGTGCACTTGGCAGCTGAAGTCATCTGTGTTGGTCCCATGTTCATATGTGTCCACATTGCTGAGAAAAATGGATGTTTTGATTGACAGGACCAGGCAGTGAAAACATCATAGTACCTTGCCCTGTCAATCAAAGTGTAGAGGGCACAATGTGTAGAGCCCCTAGGTGTAATGACAATGCCGCTGTTGCTCCTAGAGGCTCATAAAACTTCATTTTTCTCAGCAAAGCGGGCACACATAAACACGGAACCAACATCCATGCCTTCAGCTGCCAAGGGGAGATTGAACAGGTCAGCAAGTTTCATAGGTACAAATCTGCTGACAGATGCCCTTTAAGGAGCATCTGGCAATAGGACAGCCATAATGCCTTGTAGGGCAGACCTGGCTGTGATTAAAATCATACATTTTCTCCACTGATTTTCTGCTGCATTTAAGAGATCTCGGTGCACCTTAATTTCTCCTCTCTGCTTCCCTGGACACTCCTAGGGAAACACAGTGAAAGAACTAAGATGCACCGAGTGGCTAAGGCATCTGCCCCTATGGTAGAGTGCATGAGCAATAGGTTATCTAGCGTGTTAGTTCCTGTGCTGTATCCATTTGTCTGCCCGTGTACTGACTTCTGCCTGATTCCTCAATTCTGAACCACCGATACCTGTCCTGTGCTGTGCTTGACCTATGTATTGAACCTTTGCTACCTGCCTGACATAGGACCATTTAAAGCATTTCACATAGTTCACCAGCCCTGACCTTGACCTGTCCCTGACTACAATCCCCCTGATCCCTCAGTGCTAAGGACTGGTGTCTCTGACCCCCATGGGTCAACTGTTAGCCACACAGAGACTACTCCAGCTGCAGCATAGTCCAAATACCTGTATAGGGGTTAAAGGGTGAATGCCAGGGGACTGCCGCGATTAGCACAAAGTCAGTTGGGTGACACAGTGGTTCCATATCCACTGCCTTAACACCAGGAAATATTGGAAGGGTAAAAATTGGGGGAAAGGGCTTGTGAGTATCACTTCTTTTATGGGTCATTCTCAGGTCATCTTTTGTTAAAAAGAATTTCACGGCCAGCACAACCCCTTTAATCTGTGTTCCTTGAGGACGGAAAAGGTGACAGAGAAGTGCAGAACGCCTCAGCTGTTCAGATAAAAGGAATTTTTATTCCATAGTTTCACAACACGTTAAAGACAAAGTGCTGATTGTGCGTATTTGGAATAAAAATGTCTTTTATCTGAACAGCTGAGACATTCTGCACTGTTCTTTTTCCATACTCAGGAACCACAGATTAACACAGTGGATCTTTGTCCAACTTAAAGAACTGTGACTGGAGTAAATCATTTAAACCAAAGGCAAAGTAATTGACAATTAGTGAAAAATATGGATTCACCCAACAAAATTATTTTTACCCCCGAAAATCAACATTCTAGACTATCACTGGGACTATGCAGAGTACTTTAAAATTTAAAAGTGTATTTCCATCGGTAGGATATGCCATCAATGTGAGATAGGTGCGCGAGCCACCTCTGGGGCCCACTCCTATCAGATCAGCAGGAATCAGATTCCCGACACCCCAGCCAATCAGCTGTTTAAAGAGACCACGGGGCTCATATGAGCACCCCATTCTCCTCACTGTTTACCTGCACTCCATCAATATTGCAGCAGCAAAGCAGTGTAAGTACAGCTGCTCCATGGGACAGAACATATTCGCTCTGCGGTCTCTTCCAATCGGACTCCATCCAATATGATATTAATGACCAATCGGAAGTATACATCAATATGAGAAAACTGGACAACCCCTTTAACTCTTATTCCATTTTGTAAAAGAATAAACTTAATTACAATACACTATATGGCGCTCAAGTAAACTCAGGAGTATGGAACCCTCTTAATGTTCAGACATTTCAGATGTTATATTTTCTTTATAATCAAAAAAGTTTCTTATTTTGGGAAGGAGAGAATAAATTAATCCCTCTCATATCAACTGATGTCGCCCTTCTTGAATTGTCCAACAAGGGTCCCAAAGACAAAGTGAGTGACTGTGGTGGCCGTGGCTGAATTTCATGGAGTCTTTTAAAAGGAGCAACTGTGGACTCTTCTTTCTCCTGTGTTAGCTCCACTGGATTCCAGAGGTCTGTTGTTTTCCATTTCTTATTACAGTGAAACCTCTTCCCATTAGGCCCCATTCAGACAACCATATGGCCACCATGCCTATGTTGCGGACCCAAACAGAGGGTCTGCAATACACAGGCACAGGCCATGTGAACTCCGTACTGCGCTGACTTGAATGGGTGTGCGATCCGCAACATATGGCAATAGATCGCGATTGCGAACCCTTTCATTTCAATAGGTCCACACAGCAGCACGGAATTCACACGGCCGGTGCTTGTGTATTTCATACTCACTGTTTGTGGTCCGCAACACGGGCATGGCGGCCCTATGGTCATCCTAACGGGGCCTTATCCACACAATATTTCCTAAAACAGATTTTTGTTTCCACCACATATTTTGCATACTGGCCCACGTCTTTGAGAACACCCCCCTCACCAGAACACCACTTTTCAATGCAATTTTTGGGTGTTGGTCTCACAGAAGTTTCACTGTATTTGTACACTAATTTGTTTGCATTATCATTCCCATTGATGCTCAATACTAAATCATATAAGTTCAGACAACCCCTTTAAAAGTATAGGTTGATATAAGTAGTCATATCTATTCTACATAACGACCATTAAAATATCTTATTGGCCATAGCATTTTTTATCATAGACATATATAGAGTATTGACCTGCCGAATCCTGGAGTGCATGCCAGAATAGCGAGATAGTCCGATGCTGCTAGCTACCCTCGCCCTCACCATCTACAGACGATGATTAACAGGTTTCTGTCATCACCCGGAGGCGGGGAAGCAGCATCAGACTCTCTTGCAGTGATGGTGCACTGTGGATTTCAGCAAGTCAATACTCTCAAAATACCAACTGCCATAACAACAGTGACAGACCACTGAAATCGGTGGGTGTGTCATTACACTATGCTGCCCTCAGTGAGGTAAGCATAATGAACCCGACAAGTTCTGGATGACAATGAATAAAGCAAAGAATGCTGATGTGCACTGCTACTCCATTCTCCCAGCGGTTTGGGGGACCCATGTAGGATTGCTGGGGATACTTACAATCCTATGAATAGGTGATAAATGTTGTCCATGAGCCAACCCCTAAAATACTTATGGATGAGCATTTTTGACCATTTGTATAAATGTACTCCATATGACTAACCAAATAACAAACGTTATTATAGGATAAACTATACATTCACAACATGTGATACATACAATATATGTGACGATATTGCGGCTCTCAACTGTTAAGATCCACTCCAAAACTCCTAGAGGATAAAATACTTTTGCAGTGCACTTTTATGTACATAAAAACTGTAAAACCTAAGAATTTTAGCCGATAGAAATTTCACGCTGTATCAATATATGTTTTGTATTATGTTTTGTATCCAGTGCTCATAAACTCACCCACCTTGACCCTCTAGCTCAGACCAGGACTGGGGTAGAGGTGATGTCCCTCAGAGACATGTGTCCAATCAGCAACAGAGAGGCAATAACAAATCCATTGGTTGATCAGGCACTAAAAAGTACAGGTAGTGGGGCCCATGACGGAAGTACGCATATGCCAAGTCATGACATATCAGCAATAAAATGAAACAATGTATTACTGGGAATACTGTTAGTAGCTGATCAATAATGGAACAGGAAATGATTTGATGGCTAGGCAGGGAAAACTGCTCCCGCAGAATGTCAGGACCAACACAGGATGGGTTTAAGTTGTAAAGACAGAGAAGACTAATAAAAGACCCACTTACTGCTGGTCAGAGAGGAAATGGGAGAGGGACATACAATACCCATGGATGAATAATCAACCAAATTACATGAAATGGATAGACAAATAGGCACAAGTAAGTAGAAAACAGAATTAAAAAAATAATAATTTTAAAACCAGGTTCTTTCAAGAAAAAGTTTATTAAAATCTATTTACTATACCTACAAATCCTATATATTATTGGTTTACCTATGGGTCTCAATGCACACAAATGTGCAAGTAAAGTATGGTACAACACATGTGAGGAGAGAAAAAAACTACATAAATTGTGGTGCAAAGCATGTACACCAGTTTTTGGCACACCTTCTCATGCATTTTGATTAGTAAATCTCCCCCACGGACTGTGGATTTGTGACTCTTCTATGCCAAAAACAGGCGTGGGGGAATAATGAGTTTCTCCCTATAACGCAGAAAGTGGCGATACACCTTAGATAAGTATCTATAGGCTGAATGCTTCTATGGCTGTCTACTATCTCTCCTGACACAACTAGGTACATGCACGCTCAGCTAAGCATGTGTCCTCAAGAAGATCAAGAAACCTCTGTCTCTGGCTTATCCTTCTGGTAAAGAATTAGGCATAATGCAATCCAACAAACAGATCCTCATTTGTCCAATTATCTGCTCAGCTTTCAACTCAGCCTAGGTTCTGGACTGCCCAGCTCCACCCTTAATTTAATGTTCTGTCTGTGCAGCTGAAGCAGCAGAACTGCATAGTCTAGGTGACATTTCCACATCTCCCGTTTGGTGCATAGCAAACTTCTCCCCCTGCAGACCTGAGACTGGTAATTTTACAAGGAGCTGGGCTGCAGGAGGACTGGTTAGGGCACCACATTCTAGGCCACTGCCTTACTGTAAGTGCATGGACCAAACCACATCCCTCAACCTCAGAAACATTATGAAATGATTTAGGGAAAAATAATGGGAGAGGTTGGTTGTTTGGGAAATCCAATTTCCAGCCACAATTCCCCGCCCCAGAATAATAATTCTGGAGCATCTATTCTTATGGCTCTATGTTCGTTCCTTTGTTATGTCTACCTTGTTTCCTCAAAAATAAGACCTATTCCGATAATAAGCCCTAGTGCTATTTTGCCCTTTGCCTTAAAATATAAGCCCTACTCCAGAAATAAGCCCTAGGTACATTGAGCGTATGTGATGTGACGTTGGTGACGTCACGATCACTGAGAATAGGGTTATGGTCTGGGCTCGGCGGGGGGAGGGGGGTCCGGCCGCAGCCCCGCAAGTGATTTTAATGGCCAGTCAGGGCCTCTCTGCTGGTGGCGCTACCTGCGCAATGCTGCGTACTATAGTATGCAGCGCTGCACAGTTAGTTGCCTATACACACACCTATACCCATACCCTATCCGGCGCTGCAAGACATCTCCCCTGTGATGATCCTGCGAGACGTGACCTCAGCGTCGGGTCTCGCGGGATCACACTGGTTGATGGAATGACACAGCGCATGCCGGATGACAGGATTGGGTGAGAAGAAGAAGTCCGGAGCGGAGCCGAATGTAGGTAAGTATATTTTTTGTATGTGTGTGCACAGGGGCCCAGGGGGGAAAAAAGGACATACCATGTTTCCCCGAAATAAGGCCTACCCCGATAATAAGCCCTAACCCTTTTTTTGGAGGAAAAAAAAATAAGACCCTGCCTTATTTTCGGGGAAACACGGTACTAGGAGTTATGAATGAATTGGCAGCAGATTGCAGTAAAGGTACAGATGGGTGTTACCAGTCGGGAGTGTGTCCCTGCACAGTTTCACACTGGCAGCACTGATTGGACAGGGTCAGACACACCCGCTATTGGTAACACCCAGCAGTTCCTTTACTGCAGACGTATGGCAATTTATTTATTCTAGCAGGAATAATAAAGGAATGGCACAACATAGAGTCATAAGAATAGATGCTCCACAATTGTTTTTACATGGGAAATGCAAGTAGTAACCACAACAGACATGTCTTAGGAAGTGACACGTACTCTTTAAAGGGAATCTGTCACATGATTTTAGTGTATGAAACTATAAGTATTGCCATGTTCAATAAACTACCTTGTGTCCTGGTGTAGTCTTCATTCGTTGTTTCCTGCTGTGGTTTTTGTTTTATTCCACTTTTTATGATATGCAAATCTTCTATGAAGGAGCCCAGAGGGGCGTTAATATCGATATAGGGAGCCCAGTAACGCCCCCCTCCTGTGCCCAGCCCGCCTTCTTACTGCTCCCAGGGCAGGAGTAACGACCCACATTAGCATTGTTGGCCGCCGCCCCCCCTCCGCTACGTCACGTCTCTTCAAACCACTCCCAGAGCTGCCTGCCGCTCTCAGCCGATGAGAGTATTACTATCGCGCAGGCAGCGAGCGGTACTGCGACTGCGCGATAGTAATACTCTCAAGGCAACCGGCTTCAAAAGCGGTACTGCGCCTGCGCGAGATTTTGGCTGAGAGAGGCCGGCAGCTCTGGGAGTGGTTTGAAGAGCTGCCGTGATGTAGCGGAGGGGGGGTGGGCGGCTACCAACAATGCTAATGTGGGCCGTTACTCCTGCCCTGAAGAGGCGTGTTTGGGCACAGGAGGGGGGCGTTACTGGGCTCTCTATATCGATATTAACGCCCCTCTGGGCTCCTTCATAGAAAATTTGCATATCATAAAAAGTGGAATAAAACAAAAACCACAGCAGGAAACAACGAATGAAGACTACACCAGGACACAAGGTAGTTTATTGAACATGGCAATACTTATAGTTTCATACACTAAAATCATGTGACAGATTTCCTTTAAGTTTTCTTCTTAAGCTGGAGACTGATTTATAGAGATGAGCGAACGTGCTCGTAACGAGCACTGTACCGCTCGGCTCCCCTGCGCTAGCATGGGCGCAGGCAGACGCTTCCGTCGGGTGAGGAGGACAGAAGCGGCTGCCTGCGCCCATGCGAGCGCAGGGGAGCCGAGCGGTACAGTGCTCGTTACGAGCACGTTCGCTCATCTCTACTGATTTAACCTTGCCTGCAAGTCTACAATAGTTAAAGGTGACAGAGCAAGGGAGAATGTTAGTTTAACTCCTTCTTCACCAAGTGATATTCCATTTTTTACTCCCTGCCTTCCTGAAGCCATAACTTTTTAATTTCTCCATTCACATAGATGTACGTGGACTATTTTTTTTACATGGATTTTTTTTTTCTTTTTCTTTTTGAGGGACGGGTTGTATATTCTAATGAAACCATTTAATATAGCATACAATGTAATGGAAAAAATCCAAATGGGGTGGAACTGGGAAAAAAAGAATTACACCACAGAATTACACACACTGTGGTAAAACTGAAACGTTGCCTTCATTCTCTGTTTCAGTAAGATTACAGCGATGCCACATTTATAGTTTTATTTTAATACCTGAAAAAAATTTAAAAAATGTAAATACTTTTTTTGAATTTGTCATATTCTGACAAATTTACATGGCGACTTGTGTAAGGCCTCTTTCACACGGGCATCACGGATTCAGTCCGGGTGCGTTCCGAAAAATCCGCACCAATACGCACGCAATCGCAGTCAGTTTTTCACGCGCGTGATAAAAAACTGAATGTTTACAAACAACATCTCTAAGCAACCATCAGTGAATCACGCATTGCATCCGCACTTGTGTGCGGATGCAATGCGTTATTTACGCAGCCCCATTCACTTCAATGGGGCCAGGGCTGTGTGAAAAACGCAGAATATAGAACATGCTGCGATTTTCACGCAACGGCGAACTGATGCGTGAAAAACATCGCTCATGTGAAAAGCCCCATTGAAATGAATGGGTCAGGATTCAGTGTTGCATTGCACTCGCGCGGGAATCTCGCCTGTGTGAAAAGGGCCTATGGGTGCATTTTGGTGTATGCATGACTTTTATGGATTACATGTGGCAAAACTGAAACGTTGCCTTCATTCTCTGTTTCAGTAAGATTACAGCGATGCCACATTTATACAGTTTTACTTTAATACCTGAAAAAAAATTTAAATACATTTTTTTTTAACTTCTTATATTCTGACAAATTTACATGGAGCGGTGTAAGGGTGCATTTTGGTATATGTATGACTTTTTGATCATTTTTTATTCAATTTTTGTTCATTTTTTTTCTGTTACAGCATTCCCCTTACGGGATAAATACATTTATATTTTAATAGCAAGGGTGTTTTGGGACACACCAGTGCCTATGATATTTATTTTTCTTTTTTTGTTGTTTTTTTAATTTTTAATATGTATTTTTTTATATATCTTATAAACTTTTTTTCACTTTTTTAAGTTCCCCTAGGTGACTCATTTAATCATTTCATTGCTTTTCCCATAGTTTGCAATGAATTGCCATTGCAGTCACCAATCACAGACTTTTACTCCAGGTGGCTGCTGTGTAAAGCAGCAGAAACCTGGCAGCTTTAGCGCTCGCTCAGCTCATCGGTGGACGCCATCTTTAAAGTCCCGACTTTCGCTGTGCATGTAAGGCATCAGTTGGGATAGGGTTAAAGTGAATGGACCATTCGCATGAAATCCTCTCTCATGGAACTTGGAGGAAAGCAGAACAAATATATTATTTTCATGTCAAGTCAATTAATTGAGCTTGAAAGGGAGGTATTCTTAAGCTTCTTTGCCACTAATCACTATATAAAAATCACTAGGTTTCCTTCCATACTAATTTTGTTAAATGTCCAAGTCTATTCTGCAAAATCCCCCCCAGCGTACATCACACCCAAACGGTGTCTTTCCCCAGTGAATGATGACCTGACCTCCCTCTGAACACACAGACAAGGTTATAGTCAAAGGTAATGAATGCAGTTCTTATTGGTAAAAAAAAATGAAAAGCCCGACTGATCATGGAGAGCTGAGGGTGTGCAGGGCAGGGGGGTAACGGTACTGCAGTGAGGTCATATGGAATAAAGTTCTGCATCATGGTCCGTTAACCCTTTTCTGACTCAAGCCATAGCCCATCCTTCATTGCCTAAGAAAGCATATGTGTGCAAAATAAGTAAAAGTTAACCTCCCTTGATATAAAAAAACAAACAAAAAAACCAATAAAATGTAAATCAGACGCCTCACTGTAACAATTAGCATAGTTAAAATTAATTACTCGTACTGATAACTCTGATCAGAACCGCTCTGGTTGCTTAGCAATGTATTTTTTCACAGCCGTCTTTAAATACATATTAAGAATTGCGTTGTGATTTTTCTCTGATTCTTGGACAGGACCCAAAAAAAAACCACCCACAGATAAAGCAGAGATTGCAGATCTGGCTCCGAACACTCGAGTAGGAAACCCCCAAAAACCAATCAGATATTGTGCTTTTAGAAGTCACCAGAACTGAGGATTTAGGACATTTCTAAAAAATTTTATTTTTTTTTTCTCCAAGATGTAAGTATATAAGCTTGACAGGGTCAATATTTGGGCACATTGTGACCGGCAGACTGAATAGAGCCAGGCTGGCAGCCTGCTAGCTTTTTGACAAGGATGCCCGCGTTGTAAAGGCATGACCAAGGAAGGATGGTGCATGGGATCAGGAGTACTGCAATGCAGGGCAGAGTTTGGTGTGCCTGCATGTGCTCCCAGCACTGCATTGCAGATCACAACTTTATGAAGCCATTGTGCCAGCTCACTCTCTAAAATATCCAACATGGTATATTTAAGTTACAAAAAGTCATTGCTAAATCCTTCACTTACCTGCCAGGGTCAGATGTCCTCCCTGAAGTGCAGCAACCCATGTGAGTAATAATAAGGGAGACATGATGATTTTCTCTTCCCTCTGGTAATTTAGAAGCGTGCAGCTTTAGACATGAGCTGGTCCAGAGGCTTCTAAAGATGCATTAAGCTGGGATACAGGAGGGAGGATCAGCTTCCTCCGTACTGAAGCATCGTAGCAGCGCAGAGCTAAGAGTGCTTAGTCTATCGTTCCCACACTGACACAGAGCATCCTAGCAAGGCTGGGAGAGGAGATCACATGACAGCCTACCAATGAAGCCAGAAGGAAGACATATTTGTTATGGGCAATTTATTGTAGTGTAATGAACTTGTGCTATAAAGATATATGTATAACAAAGGCACGTTTCCCATAGTCAATATCTGATCAGTGATTTTGATCAGTGATTGTGAGCCAAAACCAGAAGTGGAAGGATTTGTACCTGTTCTGTGTTTTTGCTCACTATCCCTGATGGAAATCACTGATCAAACACTGACTGTATGAAAGCAGCTTAAATAGGAACTTAACATAAAAATGAGAACAAATCAGCAGTTTATTTCACTTGGTCCTGCATAGGAAAGTAGGCATGGCTACATTATGAAGTTAGAACAGTTTTACGTTCTATTTATAATATATAAATGCGCAAGCTCTCAAAAGTAATTGATGATCAGAAAGTAATGATTCGTTTTAAAATTTAAAGGGGTTGTTCGAGTTAAAATAAGAGAGGCAGGGAAGCTATTAGAATATAAAATAACTATACTTATTGTCCCGACCCCCTCCTTTCCACCCTGCGGCTGTAAAATGACTTCATGTGTTTGACTAAAGCAATGATGTGGCCATTCACTGACTTCAGCGGTAAACGGCATGAGACTGCTGAGTCTGATCAAACAAAGCCTGGTGAGGAGGATGGAATGGTGGCCCTGTTGTATAAGTGCCTAAGAGTGTGCATGCCACATCTTTATGGGACACTGTTCCCATGCTGGAAAGGATAAAAATGAGCAAGATTTGTTTGGAAATGAAGGAAAATTAGGGTCAATAGTAGACATATAAAAGACAAGAGAATTTCTCTTTGTCAGGTTGTCATGGATGGTAGACCCAAAGGCCATTGTTAGACCCAATGAAAAAACTCCAGACAACCCTCATTTGCGTTGCAAGGAGGCCAAGGTTCCCTCTGACTTGTTCACTATTGACAGAAGTAGCTAAGGGGTTAAACTGTCGGGATCCCCAGTTGCATGAGGAGCCCAGCTATGTGTATCAACTGCACTTCTGTACTCAGCCAAGCATACATGAATTATGAGTGGAAGATAGGGAGAAAGCTGCTAGCAGATGTAGTACCCCAGATGCTTTCTAATACTCATGTTAAGTCATCTTGCATCCAATACACTTTGTACACCAGCAGATGAGGTGCAGTTGACAGTATTTGGCAACAAGAATGGAACTTACCATGACAAGTGTATTGGCGAGTCGTTCCCATCTAACTTACCCCACCAAATAACAACACAACTCCATTGGTGGATTTAACTGGCCGCAGCAGCCATTTATTATTAACATAAATATATAATAAATAACATAACATTAAATAACCTACCGAAGGCCTTACCACCCGAAGGCCCACCTCAAACCATACATATAACACAGGGAGGGTCCTTGGAGCCCCGAACCTGACGGATACCTGCCCCGACTCTACAACTAACTTAACTTACCTCTAGCCGATAACCGCCAGCTCAGAGGCAGAACCCAATAACCTTGAGCCACAAGCGTGGGCAGGCACCCGCCATCTCCTCCTCCTCAAAAGAATACCCGGGGAGTCCAGAGCCCCTTTTGGCCCCCTCCCCACCCGCCAGAGCCACCATATCCACCAACTCCAAGGACCCACCACCGCCCACGACGCATAGTAGGTGAAACCTCACCTCCTTGTGTCCCGCCACACCCTCAGAGCCAGCTCAATGCCATCCTGTAACCCTGCACACCACAAATCGATGCCCACCGCATTCAGGTGGACACAGTCACTCCTCCAAAACGTTCCTTCGCCCCGCTCCAGCTCCCTATGCCTAACCACAAAACGGCCCACCGCCCTGTTCACCTTTATCCTAGCTTTATTAAGCCTCTCTACCGACCTCGCCTCCCTCCAACATTTCCTTGGCACCATGTCGGACCAAACCGTCACCACACCCGTATACTGTGCCCATAACCTGGGTAGGTCAAATTTTATATCCCTCATAAGCTCTCTAAATGGGCGCACCCCCAAATCATTTCCGCCAACGTGGAGCAGCAGAATCCCCGGCAGCGCATCCAGCCTCGCAAACCTGTAAAACTCCGGTAAGACTCGACCCCACGTCATACCTCTCACTCCTAACCACCGAATCACCGCCTCCGCCTTTGAAAACCCCAACTGTCGACCATCTTGCCTGACCGCTGACCGCAACGCTCCCCAGAACACATAGGAGTGCCCCAAGATCCACACCAGGCGCGGCAGACCACCTGCAAACACATAAAACAAACCATAAACATCAACAAATCCCCCAACAGGCCTCCCACCCCCGGTCAACCCTAACCACTACATCCATTCCGTACATATATAGGACCTAAAACAAATCAACTCCCATCTACCAATCCGACGTATCACGTCCTCCCCCAAACCCCGCCGAGCCGCCTCAGTGGCCGCCCCTATCCTAAAAGAATGGCCACCAAACAAAGAAGGATCCTTCCTCAGACCTCTTAAACATTCCCGGAATACCGCCAAAAATTGAAAAGGGGAAAGAAAAGATCCATCTTCATGAACCAGCAACGGCCGGTCACCAGCCCCCCCCCCACAAACCTGCCTCCCGGAGACACCGCACAGGGCAGGCCACTGAACCATCCACTGGGTACAAAACCACCCTACAACCCCTGCCCAACTGATCTGTCTTCGACCTCCTAATTCAAAAAACCACCCTATCCTCCCACAACTCCACATCCCCACAACGCAACCCCCCAGCCCGGTTCTTACTTGGACACACCAATTCTCCAATCCGCAATACTCCAAAAAAAGGCCAATGAAAAGGCCAGCCTAAACAACCGAGCTTCCCCAGGCGCCACACATACTCGCTCCAACTGCCCGATCAGATCCCCCAGTAATACAAAAGACACCGGCCGCCGTAAATCTGACCCGGGACCTTGCCTCCTCCAACCCCTCAACGCCTACCGAACCCAGAACGACTTTGTCACGTCCGGCACAGCCCGACATTTACACCTGAACGCAACCCCTGCCAAAAACTTATTCATCCTAGACACAGACCAACCTTCTTCCCTACTGTGTCCCACAAAAAGTAACACCACCCCATCCTCCAACCCAGCTTCTACAAAACGCTGCCTCCAGTTTTCCCACGTCTTCCACGCCCTCTCGTACGCGGACCCCTCACCAACTCTGCTACCGACCAAATGGCAGCTGCCACAGCTCCCGAGGAAAGTCCGCTCCCTGGTTGTCAGCCTCCGGTGCCAACTCTCGAAACCGATCCACTGGAAACGAGACAAAGCATCGGCAATTGAGTTATTCACCCCTGGAACATGCGCAGCCACTACCCACGCATTCAAAGACAAGCAACCCAATACCAAATGCTGCAGCACCCGATTAATGGCCTCGACCACACCCATGTTATCGCAATGAAACCTCACCTTCTTATTACGAAAAAATTCCCCCCAAACTGACACTGCCACAACAATGGGGAAAAGTTCAAGCAGCACCAAGTTCTTAACCCACCCCTCCTCTCTCCATTGTTCTGGCCACTCCCCCACGCACCACCGTCCCTGCAAGTAAGCCCCAAAACTAACCGTCACGTCCGTAAACAATTCTAACTCAGCTGCCTCAACCACCTCTTCCATCCATAACGACCCCCCGTTGTAATGTTCCAGAAAGGACGCCCAAACCCCCAAATCATCCTGCAGCTCCCTATTAAGCCGCACAAAATGAGGGGGGGCCTGAACTCCCAATGTCGCTTGAGCCAAATGTCTACAGAAAACCCTCCCCATCGGTATAATGCGGCATGCAAAATGTAACTTTCCCAACAACGACTGTAACTCCCAAAGCCTAACTTTCTTCCGTCCCCTCGTCTCCGCCACCACCATCTTGAGGTCCTCCACCTTATCCCTCGGCAACCTACATTCCACTGCCACGGAATCTATCACAATTCCCAAGAAACTCAACAAGGTAGCGGGACCTTCCGTCTTCTCTACCGCTAACGGAACCCCAAAACGAAATGCCATAGCCTCAAACGAGCGCAGCATCACAGCACACCCATTTGAAGCCGGTGGCCCAATGAACAGAAACTCATCCAAATAGTGGATGATTGACCCCCAACCCGACCAGTCACGCCCTACTCACTCCAGAAACGTGCTAAACTTCTCAAAATAGGCGCACAAAACCGAACAACCCATAGGCAAACACAGATCCACATAAAAACCCCCATCCCAAGAACATCCCAACAAATGCTGACAATCAGGATGGACCGGCAACAACCGGAACGCCGCCTCAATATCCACCTTTGCCAACAACGCACCTTACCCATACCTGCGCACCCACCGCACTGCCTCATCGAAGGAAGTGTACACCACGGAACATAACTCTGGGTCGATCCCATCGTTAACCGAACCACCTTTTGGAAACGAAAGGTGATGTATAAGCCAAAATTTGTTCGGTTCCCGCTTTGGTACCACCCCCAACGGCGACACCCTCAAATCCGGCATCAGCAAGTCCCTAAATGGACCTGACATGGGCCCCAACTCCACCTTCTTCTTCAAGTTCTCCCGGGAATTCCAACGCCGACTTCAAATTCCTACCCCCCTTAATAACATCCCCTTCCACAAACGGAATACGAAAACCGTCACAAAAACCTTGCAACAAAAACTCAGCCGCCCCCTCATCCGGGTACCTATTTAGAAACGAGAGCATCTCGGTTACCCGAACCGATGTCCGACCCTTTTCCAGCCCCATCCCCCCAAGATTTCCCTTTTTTTCCCCTAAAGCACTTGCGTGCTCCATGATTACCCCCGCACGCGGTACACTCATGTCGAAACTTACATTTTTCCTCATACTCGCATCCCCCTTCATTAAAAAGGAAGCACAATCCCTTTTGCGAAGCCGCCGAGCGCTCCGATTGACCAGAGCCCCGGGCGCCCCCCTGAAAGGACTGACCTGCTCTCACAGGGGCATTTACCCTCATCCAGAGACCAATGTCTTTGTGGTCCCACCGGATGCTCGACCTAACCGCCTTCCGTTGACGAAACTGCTCATCATACCGTAACCACCCCTGCCCCCCGTATACCCTATATGCTTCCCCTATAGCATCCAAATAACAAAAGTCCGGAACAATTTTCCGGAGCTTTTTTGCCAATTACACTGGCCAGGATCACAAATGCCTGCAGCCAATTGGAGAAAGTCTGAGGAATTAAACGGTATCGTCGTTTATCCTCGTCCTCCTTTTTATCTTCCTTCCTGTCCCTATCTAAATTAAAACGTTCCAGCGGGAGCAAGGAAAAAATATCCACGTATTCCCCCTTTCAAATTTTTTCCTGACCTCCTGCTTTAAATGCGCCCCCAGCGGCCCCTCAAAACACACATATACTTCCCCTTTTGCCGCATCATCTAGGCGGGTCTCCTCCCTAGCTTTTTCTTTTTCCCCTTCCTTCTACTTCTCTTTTTCTACCGTCCCCTGCGGCACCGTCCCTGCCAACCCGTTGTCCACCGCAACCCCTGCCCCAATGTCCCCTCGATCGTCAACCCCTCCTGGACCACCAGCACCAGCCACTAACGCTCCTTGCAAACCCCACCCTGCCAACGGCGACCTCACTCCTTGCCCTGCAACCACTAAGCCTTTTACCAAATCCCGCAACCCAACTAACAATTCACCCAAACCCCCCGACACAGATGCCCCAGGAGCCCCCCCCAACCCCGGGAGCCCCCCCCAATACAAGAAACAATAGACATAGACTCCCCGCTCCTCTCACCTAACTGCGTGGATGCTGTGACTCCACCAGCCAGAACCTGCGGCAGAAGCACTTCACTGGCGACGACTCTGCCTTGACTGGCACCGACGTCCCCTGAGTGGACACTCGCTCCTCCTCTGAGTGTCCACAACTCTTCAGCACTGCCTGTGCTTCCTTCTCCTCCAGATGAGACTGGAGCCTGCAGGCCTGCAGCTCCGCCACTAGGGGCCACCACCTCTGAAGCAGACGCCGCCGCAGGGCCAGCATCCTGAAGCTGCCCGCCTCTCCTCCACAGCTCAGGGCTGCCATATTGACCCTGCCGACATGCTAGACGTGCTTCACTGCTCCCACGCCGGGCAGGGAGCCCCTGGCCAGGGGCCCCTGCCGCACCAGGTCCCACACCCGCGCCGTCGGCTGGCTGAGAAGAGAGGTCCAACCCCCTTCTCACAGGATCCCGCCGTACTACCGGATTCCTCCCGGCACGTGACCGCCTGGCACCCACGTTCCTACCTGCGGTGCGTGCTGAAGAGTCCCTGGAGGGGCTCCGCATTCGGCGCCGGACCCGCGGGGTCTCTTCTGGGCTGAGGCGCACCGGAGGCCTAGTCCTCCGCGGCCGGCGACAAGGTGAGTCTGGGACTGTCAGCTCCCCTGATCCCAGGAGCAGGCCTTGTATCGTGGCCTGCAGCCATCCGCTCCCCCGACTCTCTGCAGCCGCCCTAAGCTGGGCCAGCATCGCATCCACCGCCTCCATGCTCAACTTCCAGGTAAGCCAGCAGCTTTTAACACAGGTTGCTGCTCCGTAACCTGTCACCACAAAATGGTCCCTCTTCCTGACCCTTTTAACCCTTTAACCCCTCCCCTAACCGTCACCAACCCTAACCGTCACCAACCCTCCACCCCTTTTATTAACCCTTCCCCTGCCACCATCCAATCCACTCCCTCCATCCCTTGTCATGCCAGGCCTCCTCTAAGCTTGCAGCTCCGAGGTCCGGCCTGTACTTTCCATTCCTTTACTCTTGGTAGGAGTGGGCTGGTCCGGCTTCCTGCCAATGGAGGGGCAGAGCTAGGAAGAGACAGTTTTAGAAAGGAAAGCTAGATGTGAGGCAGCAGGCAGACCACAGAGGCTCACTTAGGAAAACATATTTGTCCTAGGGAGACGGCAGGGTCCTAGGCCACAGAGGAATCCAGCAACTGAGCTACCAAGACACTGCAGCAAAGTGGTGGATAAGACATTCAGACACCATCACTAGAGTTCAGGACAAGTATAGTCAGAAACCTGCAGAGTAAAGCCATAGGGAAAGGAGTCTAGAGAGTGAGAGACAACATCAGCAAGTGTCATCTTTGCTGCATTGCCAGCCACTATACCCTGGGAAAAGAGAAATTGTAATTTTTTACTCAGTAAAGAAAGAAGCTCTTTGTTCAGACATCTCTGCATGGTTCCTTGCACAATCACCTTTTTCAATGCACTGAACCTCAAGAGAGGGACAGCCTGATAGGACACCGTGACACAATAACAACCTATCAGGGCCAATATCACTCCCATCCTCTGCATCGGCTCCTCGTAAGCTCGCTAGACAGGCACCTCTGGAAGACAGCTTTTCTTGACCAGAAACAAAGGATTAGGCATGTTGGCCCTAACTGGGGGACAGTTAATGGTTCCTTTACACATTATATGGTCTGCCTACGCCACCAAGATTGGCAGGTTTGCCTGCCATACATCTAAGGTATATGGCTAGTAGAGATGAGCGAATCATTAAAAAAATTATTCGCCGAACTTTTCCTAAGCTTCGTATATTCGACAAACAGATTAGTTGTATTTGCATACAAAATATACGTTATTATGTGGTATTAGCGAACATTCGCATACTAATAACGAACGTTCATTTAAAAAATGTACGCAACTTCTTAGAAGACATACGCATGAGTGTACAAATACCTTACGAATCCTCAATGTACTATTGTCTACGCGCTTACCTAATACGCAGTCACGAACGACGAGAGGCCGTGGCGTGCACTCCCCAGAGACAGAGCGAATATTCGAAAATGGCATCCAGGCGATCCTCATCATTTAGCTCTGCTGCACAGCTGAAATACATAGTCTGGCTGATGGACCGCCAGGATTACGATTTACGATGGCACACACTGCCACCCGAACCAGCATAAAAAGGAGGTCATTCAGCAGGTGATCCGAGGCTTGCGCCATCGTTTCGACACCTTGCGGACCCCGGGCCAGATCCAGCGTAAATGGTCAGATCTCAAATCGCCCTCAGAGGCAGTATGTATATTTGAGGTAGAACAAGTAAGGTGCTGTCTATCCGGCTAAGTGCATAGTACAACCATCCACCATACAATAAAGTGAATATGAGGACACATTGCTGTACCTGTAAAGAAATACACACAATGGGCAACATACTTGAAAACGTTGTTGAAAGGTAAAAACATTAGTGCAAACAATCCAGTGCAAACAATATAGTGCAAATACATTATAGGTATAATGTAAACATTTTAAATATCACCTACCTAGTATGCTCACGGACACGTTTAAGTCTCTTTTCTTCTGACGCTTGTCATACAACTGGAACAGAGTCCCAAACTCAGTTGCAATTTGTAATCCACATAAGTAAAATTGTAATCCAAATAGGTAAAAAAATAGCAGCAAAGGTTCCTTAAAAAACCCTCTTTCAAGGGGCTCCCCAATAACCTGAAAAGGGGGAAAAAAAGGGATGAGGCGCACGTATGCGCAGCTTGGTTAAAACTTTTTTTTAGATGGGGGGAGTCCTGACAATCCATGGCCATCTGGGTGAGGACAAACGCAGGGCAACAAAAATAAAAACAAACGCCAACTAGTGCTCACCCTTCAGGTTAAGTCCACATTGTGGCTCCCATAAAAGCTGCAGGATCGGATTCTTCACTGCTGCTGGAGCTAAAAGACATGAGAGGGCGCTCCTGCCTCATGAAAGCGACACTGGCTGCGGCAGCAGACCCCCACCGACCTCTCAAGGATGGTCTTGGTAGTGACAGGGCAGTCACACTGGCAAGGGCCGTGGCAACTTGGGCCTTGCCCATTGCCTTGTAGTGGCCAGATCCTCCCGCCGGCATACAAGGTGACAGAATCTCCAGCTGTAAGGGCTCTGGTAACGGTCTTCTGAGAGCGGCGGACTGTGTGTCCTGCACCTGCCATGGCAGCTGGTATTGTACCACCGATGGCTGGTACACGAAACTGTTGGTGGTCATCTGTCCCACATGAAGGATCGGCGGCGGTGGCAAATCTGGTATCAGGGGTTCCAGCTGAGTTGGGATTTCTCCTCAGATCGCAGAGTCCCATCATTGGTCTCATGGGAACACCAAGCCTCTTCTGCGGCCTGGGCCTCCTCAGTCCAGTCTTCCGGGGGTGCTGCAGGAGTAGCTGGTCGCTTTAGGAGTTTCACCCCAGTAGCAAAGGGGCTTTGGAGGCTCTTCATAGGGGTATAGTCCACATAATCCCCTGCGTGGAAATTGTGGCGGACGGGCGGAAGATACAGCTGCTTAACAGAACGACGGTTGACATATAATTCTTCTGCTGTCTCCTCATCGGCGATAAAACCTACTCCCCGTTCCACACTGAACCAAATAACGGTACCCTTTCGGTGCTCCAGCTTGGGGTCACCGGACCGTGGGTGCTCCAACACCTGAACAACTCACTCCTTTACCAACTTTTTGTATTCCCAGAGGGTCAGGGCGTTCCAGGTGACAGCCTCGGGGACCATTGAATTTTGCCGAAGGGAGTAGTCCTTCCGCGGTGGAGCGGAAACTCCTGCCGCCTCCGCCGTGTCAGCCAGTGGAGTGGACACCTCAATCGACTTCTTAGGCTGCCGGACAATTTGAGAGACGTAGATCTCCTCCGGTTCCTTCTCCTCACAGGGGTCGGTACCCCACACCATGCCTCTCCAGTCAGGGCCTCGCTGTGTCGCTATCTTAATTGCTTGAGTTGCATCATCTTCCTCGCGCGCTGGAGAAGGGGGTAGGGCTACCAGGGAGGAGTCTGCATCGCTAATGAATTGAATTTGTACGCAACAGCATATAGAGTAACTTATACGTAGCAATAGCGTATAATTTATAGGACAAACTACGTAGCAAATGCGTACAAAGCCGAAGCGAATAACCTAATATTCGGATTCGCTTCGCAGCTAAAAATTCCCAAGATTCGATACGAATCAACAAATTGATTCGCTCATCTCTAATGGCCAGTTTTAGAATTATTGTTCTAAGCCATAAATGCATTTCTAAACTGGTAATACTATTAGTGTTATAAGTGCGACTTGGCTGTAGTAGCTTGTAATTTGGTGCATTCTTGACGCAATTTAGTGTATCTGGGCTTAGAAAAATCCACTATGCCTAGCTTGCTAAAGGACGTGCTTTAACAGAAAATGGGTTGTGGCGTGGCTGAAAGGGGGGGTGTCCTAAGTAAGCCACCAATAGTCCAACCAAAAGTGTCTAGCCATGCACCAAATTTATCATCTAGCATGACCCACTGTGATGAATTTGGTGTATGTCTAGAGATCTTGTCTAAGGTTACACCATCTATATTATTAGAAAATCTGCCCCACTGTCTCTTGTAAAGGTTGGGGTGCCGCAATCGCATCAAATTGCACTGTTTTGAAAAGTTAAACAAGTTAATTTAATGTCAGCCACATATAAACTGCAAAAAATCACATGCGTTTTTCAGATATGGTTTAGATGCAGTTTTAACCGCACCTCATCTGCTATGTGTGAGTGAACCCTAAATCAAACCATCTGACACGTATCAGGCCTTATATAAAAAATTAAGCCTTTCTTCTGACCTGTGGGAGGAAGATCATTTGATTAGTACCTACCGGTCTCTCATTCTGCCAATGCTGCTTTCCCCAATGCACTCACACAGGCTGCGGGCTCTTCTGCCTAGGTCCCAACCGGATGTTGTACTTTTTTTCCTGTTCAGCTGCATAGTAATAAATGCATTGGCGGCATTGGTGGAGTGAGGGATGGGTAAGTATTAACCAGGGGCGTAACTACCATAGCGGCAGACCATGCGACTGCTATGGGGCCCAGGGCAAGAGGGGGCCCAGTTGGGATCATCCCCTGTTCTACTGGGGGTGAAAACTTGGTCAGGAATCTACCCTCTAAAGGAACAACTTTTAGCAAATGAGGCAGTGGAAAAAAATGGTCCAAGGATCACTGAAAGGGGTTTAGGCGGAAACCCTCCTGTCCATGGGGCCCTTACTTCTCTATATACGCCACTGGAATTAACCACAATTTAGAAGTAAGGACAATGTTTGTAAAAAGTCAGGAACCCCTTTAACTGTACTCTAAAGCCTGTATTACATTGAACAATCTAGCAGGGGATTGTCAGGAGAGAAGCTCTCTCAGCAATCGCCTGCTCATTAGTGGAGGAGACTGTTGCGATTACATGCAGTTATCTCCTCCACAGCATTGGGAGTAGCGATCATTATGCCCGCGCTCGCCCCACATTGTCTAGTTGTTTGCCGGCAGCAGTTTGTAATTACACAGCATGATCTGCCACCGGCAAACAAGGATTTTTAAGAATGATCAAAGATTCCGATTGCCCAATGAACGAGTGTTTGCTCTTTTATCAGGTAATTGGCGGCAGTATTAGACTGCCAGATCATTGCTAACAAGCGTTCCTGCAAACACTCGTTAACACTGGCCTAAAGTTGCTCAGTCTAATACAGCCTTTAGATACAGCACATACAGTGCCTTGTGAAAGTATTCGGCCCCCTGGAACTTTTCAACCTTTTGCCACATTTCAGGCTTCGAACAAAAAGATATAACATTTAAAATTTTTGGTGAAGAACCAACAACAAGTGGGTCACAATTGTGAAGTGAAACTAAATTTATTGGATCATTTAAATTTTTTTTTGTAATAATAAAACTGAAAAATGGGGCGTGCAAAATTATTCGGCCTCCTTGCGTAATGTGCCACCTTTTGCTGCGATTACAGCTGCAAGTCGCTTGGGGTATGTCTCTATCAGTTTTACACATCTAGAGACTGAAATTCTTGCCCATTCTTCCTTGCAAAACAGCTCAAGCTCTTTGAGGTTGGATGGAGAGCGTTTGTGAACAGCAGTTTTCAGCTCTTTCCACATATTCTCAATTGGATTCAGGTCTGGACTTTGACTTGGCCATTCTAAGACCTGGATACGCTTATTTTTGAACCTTTCCATTGTAGATTTTGCTTTATGTTTGGGATCATTGTCTTGTTGGAAGATAAATCTCCGTCCTAGTCTCAGGTCTTTTGCAGACTCCAACAGGTTTTCATCCAGAATGGTCCTGTATTCCCATCAATTTTAACCATCTTCCCTGTCCCTGCTGATGAAAAGCAGGCCCAAACCATGATGCTGCCACCACCATGTTTGACAGTGGGGATGGTGTGTTCAGAGTGATTAGCTGTGTTGCTTTTACGCCAAGCATATCGTTTTGCATTGTTTCCAAAAAGTTGGATTTTGGTTTCATCTGACCAGAGCACCTTCTTCCACATCTTTGGTGTGTCTCCCAGGTGGCAAACTGTAAACCAGACTTTTTATGGATATCTTTGAGAAATGGCTTTCTTCTTGCCACTCTTCCATAAAGGCCAGATTTGTGAAGTGTTCGACTGATTGTTGTCCTATGGACAGACTCTCCCACCTCAGCTGTAGATCTCTGCAGTTCATCCAGAGTGATCATGGGCCTCTTGGCTGCATCTCTGATCAGTCTTCTCCTTGTTTGTGATGAAAGTTTAGAGGGACAGCCGGGTCTTGGTAGATTTGCAGTGGTCTGATACCCCTTCCATTTCAATATGATCGCTTGCACAGTGCTCCTTGGGATGTTTAAAGCTTGGAAAATCTTTTGGTATCCAAATCCGGCTTTAAATTTCTCCACAACAGTATCAAGGACCTGCCTAGTGTGTTCCTTGGTCTTCATGATGCTCTCTGTGCTTTAAACTGGACCCTGAGACTATCACAGAGCAGGCGCATTTATATGGAGACTTGATTACACGCAGGTGGATTCTATTTATCTTCATCAGTCATTTAGGACAACATTGGATCATTCAGAGATCCTCAATGAACTTCTGGAGTGAGTTTTCTGAACTGAAAGTAAATGGGCCGAATAATTTTGCTCGCCCCACTTTTCAGGTTTATTATTACAAAAAAAGTTTAAATGATCCAATACACAATTGTGACCCACTTGTTGTTGATTCTTCACCAAAAATTTAAAATGTTATATCTTTTTGTTTGAAGCTTGAAATGTGGCAAAAGGTTGAAAAGTTCCAGGGGGCCAAATACTTTCGCAAGGCACTGTATACAAAGAAAGAGTCATTTTCTTCAAGTTGCATAAATATACAATAGATTTTATCGACTCTGCTTAACCACAAAGTAAGTAAATCCTCTTACCAGCATTAGCTCTGAATTGTGATAAGCGGGAGTATAGCCAAAAGACACATGAATGATGTTGGAGATGATTATAAAACAGAAAGCAGATTAACACATTTCTCAATTTCCATTATTTTTCTCAATAGTGGATATTCTGTCTAATTGAGAGTGGTGGTGCTCTGCAGCTGGAATTGCAGTGTACCAGCCTGTGGCGGGAGACGTGGTGAAATTGGTTGAAGTGGTGACTAATGCGATGAGGGTAGTTGTAAGCCGCATGGTAGTTAATCCTGACTCCAGGTCTCCCCTAGGTCATGGCTACAGTGGATGGAAGAGTGCAGTAGAGTCCAAAATCATAAGCATGTGTTACTTTTACTGTCAAGTCTCAGCACGGCCTTAAATTGGTCCTCAACCTTCTGGAAAGATTCAACACTACTATCACCCAGAGGTAATTCTCAGCAAAGTTTCTCTTTCAGCCTGCTTTTACCCTCGGAAATGGTACTTCCCTGGGGGAACAATTCTTTCAGGGCTGACCTGGCAGAGCACACCTTTGTCCATTCAGCTGATTATCTTCAATAAGATGGGTGGTATTTACATGGAGATCTATACTTATGTATGTCTGAATGAGCCTGCTCTAGTGATTTTGAGTGGATCTGGTGCTGGGAGCTAAGGTTGTGTCAAGCTGTAGCATCAAGATATATCTGCACATAAAGTCAATAAGGCCTCATTCACATTTGAATGTTTCATCAGTGAAGATGTCCGAGTGTCCATTTTTTGCCCTCCCTGTGTTTTCTTTATTTCACGAACACCACTCAGCTGAAAATTAATTTACAAAGCATCTCCTATCAGTGGTCAGTAAATAACCGACCAAACACGGACACTGTGCCGTCTGTGTTGTGTCCGTGTTTTTTCACAGATCAAAACACCATAATGGGTGTGTTTGGTCTGCATCACAGATCAAAGTAGTGTTTCCGTGATATTTTTTCACTGACCCATGGTCAATAAAAAAAATATTGGTGTATGAACACACATTCAAATCAATGGGTACGTGTGTCGTCTGTGTAAAATGCAGACAGCACACGTCAGTGAAAAATGAAAATGTGAACAAGACCTATGGCGAATCAAACACACACAGATTTTTTTATGAACGTCAAACATACACGGAAATGTGAACCAGGCCTAAGGATGTGCTGGAGTTCCTATACTCCATATCCAGAGTGCAAGCAATGTCAGCATCCACAAGAGGGAACTCTGACCTCAAGAAATCCCCCAGGTCAGCAGCTGCAAGAGCAGAAACACTGAATATGGAAGCTTACACATCAATGCACCTACACCAGAGAGTGTGATGACCACAAGGGATCTTCACATCTGCTTGTCAAGAGCTTTCAAGAAGATTCAAGTACTGTAGCCGTGAAAACTATGTATCTTCCCACAACAGTTTCTAAAACCAAATGTCACCACAACCACAGATACATTACTATCTAATTCTGCAGTTGTTATCTGGGTCATATCTGGAGGTTACTTATCTCCAGCAAGATCTAGTTTACCATGAAAGAAACAGAAGGGCGCTTCTCTTAACTGTGACACCTATTTGTGACCATGACTAAAATAAAAGCCATGACACACAAAAGACATTTATAAGTACAGAACTGATATTTTGTTTACAGCCTTATAGTACATTCACACAAAAGTGAAAATAAATGGGCATTAACCCCTTCTACCCCAGGTCAATTTTCACCTCCCTGTCCAGGCCATTTTTTGCAAATCTGACATGTCTCACTTTATGTGGTAATAACTTTGAAACACTTTTACTTATCCAAGCCATTCTGAGATTGTTTTCTTGTGACACATTGTACTTCATGACAGTCGTAAACTTGAGTTGATATATTTATTTATTTTTAAAAAATCCCAAATTTACAAAAAATTTTGAAACATTCACAAGACAGATAGATAATAATACTTCATAAAATCATTATCAATCAACATTCCTCATACTGTATGTCTACTTTATGTTGGCATCATTTTATAAATGTAGATTTATTTTTTTAGGAAATTAGAAGGCTTAGAAATTTAGAAGCAAATTTTCAATTTTTCAAGAAAATTTCCAAAACCATTTTTTAAGCACCAATTCAGTTATGAAGTGATTTTGAGGAGGTTATGTAATACAAACCACCCTTAAATGACCCCATTTTAGAAACTACGGCCGTCAAATTATCAAACAGGATGTTACAAATTTTGTTAACACTTGAGGTGTTCCACAAAAATTAAAGAAAAATTGAGGTGAAATGTCAAAACGTAATTTTTTTACAGATTTTTTATGTTAATCAATGTTTTTCAAACTGCTGTAGGGGCACGTGGCAGTGGTCAGAATGGGCAGGTTTTGCTAGAATGGTTTTTAACGCATTTTCTAAGGTGAGGTGACAAAAAAAAGACTGTTTTGACACTATTTTATTTATTTATTTTTACAGCATTCACCTGACAGGGTAGATCATGTGAGTGGGTTATTACAGACGCGATGATACCTAACATGTCTATTGTTTTATTTTTGTTAAGTCTTACAAAGTAAAAGTATTTTTGACATAGTCTGAGAGCCATATTTTTTTGGGGGGCAATTGTCTTAGGCAGGGGCTCATTTTCTGTGGAATGAGATGATGGTTTGATTAGGGCCATTTTGGGGTACATAAGACTTTTTCATCGCTTGGTATTACACTTTTGTGAGGCAAGGTGACCAAAAATGGCTGTTCTGGTACAGTTTATATATATATATATATATATATATATATATATATATATATATATATATATATTTTTTTTTTTTTTTACAGTTTTCACCTCTGGGGGAATATTATGTGATATTTTTATAGAGCAGGTTGTTACGGACGCGGCAATACCTAATATGTCTTTTTTTATTTTTGTTACGTTTTTCACAGTAAAAGCATTTTTGAAAAGAAAATATCTTGTTTTTGTATTAATATATTCTGAGAGCCATGTTTTTTTTATTTTTTGAGCAATTATCTTATGACGGGGCTCATTTTTTTCAGGATGAGGTGATTGGTACCATTTTGGGGTACATATGACTTTTTAATTGCTTGTTATTACACTTTTTGTGGGACAATGTGACCCAAAAATGGCTGTTTTGCCACTGTTTCTATTTAGTGGATCATGTGATAGTGTTATAGAGCTGGTCGACGTTCTGTAGTGGCCTTCTTTCAGGTTTCTCGTTCAAACACCAGAAGACCCTTTTAATTCTACTTATAAATTATATTTTTCCAGATGATATTTCCTTACATAATGTCCTTCAGAATTCCACTTGTTATTCTTCATATTCTCTCACATTTCTCCTCACACTTCCTGCTCCATCCATATCCCCTTTTCCTCCTGTAATTCTAATGAGTGGGGTGTTGTGACTGGCTTCATCCCCTTCATCACTGTCTATACTAAATCTTGGTGCTAGTGAACCTCTAGCAGTCTGAACTGGTCCTATTTGCACTTGCAATCTCATGGTTGAAGAGAAATTTTTATCAACTTGACAAATAAAAACTTTAAATAGCCCAGTTTTAGAAGGGCCTATTGCACCCCTATCAGTCTAGAGACCTAGCATTAATGACGATCACCTATCTATCCATAGGAAATAGACTGTGAAAGATAGCTCAGTACAGTTCTTGGCTCCAGCAATCCTGTAGACCTTGAATGGAGTGAAAGTGCACATGCTCATCTGCTGTTCTAGTCAAACTAGTCTAGTATGGGCCCTGTTTGGTGAATGGCCTGAGTTGCAGCAGTTGAATCCCATTAATCAGACATTTATTACCATTTAAGTTTTCCCTGTAACTTCTAGGGCACATCCACAGATGGCAAGTGTGCTGCAGATTTTCCAAAATGGGTTGGTTTTCATGGTGGCATTGCTGCCGGGATTGTAATGGTCCTTCTGCTACTTTCAAACTTTACAATGCAAGTACTGGGTAAAGAAGCAGCATAAATTATCATGAGGATTGAAATTTACATGTTGGACAGCACATGCATGCTCCATTCACTTCCATTGGATTTCCAAAACTAGTCAGCATTCTCAGCTCCCAAGTAAATGGTGAAAGCTGTGCATGCATGGTCATTGCTCCATGGTCATTCACAGCAGCCACAAAGTTGTGAGAGGTGTGACTGGCACCTATCCTGAAGATGTTTCATAAATGAATTAGGACTTAAGGTCGGGCAGATTATCAGGGAGGAACGTTCCTGCACAGATTATCAGGGAGGAACGTTCCTGCAAATGCTTGTCCCCGACAATTTGCCCATCTAAAGGTGTAGCCAATCACACAATGAACGAACTAAACGCTCATTCATCAGCTGAAACTGTAGTTCGTGCAGGCACATCAATTATCGTTTCTGGGCAGCAGATCTTACTGTGGAGGTGATCACTGCATGTAAATGCAGCTCTTCAGGCTACTTTCACACTGGCGGCAGGCCTGATCCGGCAGGTGAAGGGTGCTGCCGGATCAGGCCTGCTGCAGTGACATGTGTGGAGCCGGAACCGCGCTCCGGCCCCACACATGTCACACAGTACATACATACACATAAACATACACACACATATAGACAAACAAACACACATACATACTTACATGCACCCCGGCAGGTCTTCGGACCGTCAGAGGGACAGGACGGCTCACACAGGTCACGATTCCCCACAGCGCCCTCTGCTGGGCGCCTGGTGGAATCGTCATCTGTGCGCGCCGTCCTGTCCCTCTGACGCTCCGAAGACCTGCCGGGAGCATGTAAGTATGTATGTGTGTTTGTATGTCTATATGTGTGTGTATGTTTATGTGTATGTCTGTGTCTGTATGTGTCTATGTGTAGCCAGATCCGTAATGGACTCCATTGAAAGTCAATGGAGGGCGGATCCGGTTACCATTATGGTCACACCAGACGGATCCACCCCCATTGACTTGCATTGGGGGTCATTCCGGATCCGTCTTGGTGCGGATGCCTGGACCGGAGAGCAAACCGCAGCATGCTGTGGTTTGTTCTCCGGTCTGAAGACGGAACGGAATGCTTTCAGGAGCATTCAGTTGTCTTCAGTTCAGTTTTGTCCCCATTGACAATGAATGGGGACAAAACTGAAGCGTTTTATTCCGGTATTGAGCCCCTATGACGGAACTCAATACCGGAATTTTAAAACGCTAGTGTGAAAGTAGCCTCACCCTCACTGAATGAGCAGCCAGTTGTTGGGAAGGAAAGCTTCCTCCCCGATAATCGTCTGCTCCTCAGACTGTGTAAATCCACCATTAGACAACATTTTTCTTTAAGCTAGCAAAGTGTACGAAAATTGCTGACTTGCATTGCAGGAAAATGCAGATGTGTGAACCTCTAAATGGGGCCGGGTCACAACATGGAAGTCACAACATCTTAGCCACTTTCAGGACAGCTTTTCACTAGGATCAGATGTCTCTAACACAAGGCTTAAAGATAAAATGAAGTTCCCCGGTTGTCTCTGATATTGTGGATTGATATCACCACACTTTTTTATTTTCAACTCTGTATGTACCCCACTCTCATGTTTGCACATTTAGATTTTAAGATTAGAAGATTAGTGATTTTTTCACACAGTTCATCTCATGCTCCTTCTCATGCCACTGCCAACTGACATTTTAGCTGGCTAACTAATCTAGCAGGGTTCAACAAACAAGGACAGATATTTTTTGGAAAAGGGCATAAAACCTGCAGGAAATCCAGAATTCGCTTGGGCAGATGGCCAATCGATTGTTGCCTGGACAAGACGAGCTCCTAATGGAAATGTATAAATCGGGGGGGGGGGGGGGGGCAACCATTGCTATTCTCCTGAAGCTTGACAAACACCCTAGTGTTTGCAGGTCATTTAATTCTTTGTCTCTATTATAGAGGACCTGTAACAAGCCTGTTTTAGTAATTACTTGCACTTGCCATGTGCTATTCTTGAACATTTAAAGTTTATTGAAAACAAATAATTGTTAAATGAAATTGCCAATCATTCCAGTAGATTAAACATAAGATATACAATATATCTCATACATTTGTTTGCACCTTTATGAGTTATATTCCGCAAAAGCTAAGTTCCCAACCTCTGAAATTAAGCTCATGAATGGATAATTATAAAATACTTAATCGTGATACGTTATTTGAAAATAGCCTACTAGAATGGTAAGATGGTAAGAAGAGGGAAAGGGAAAGGAAATAAAAAGAAAAAAGAGAGCAAGAAGAGCAAAAAGAACAAAAATACGTCATGTTTATGATCCTTTTGTGATTACATAGTATTTATGCAACAGATGATTATAAGTAATCATTGATAACATCCGTCTCAACGAAGGAATTCCATTTATTCCATATTTTACAATATTTATTATTATTCCCCAGAATGTTCCATTTCAATTTTTCAAATCTGTTTATTTGGCAGACTTCCATGAACCATTCTTTAATTGTAGGAGGTTCCTTTTGGAGCCAATGCCTGGGTATAGTAATCTTTAATGCACATATGAGAAATGGGAAAAGTTTGTCTCCTACTATGGAGTTGTGTTTTTTAAGAAGTCCAAAAATAATTAGTTCTTTATCTATCTCCACCGTGGAGTTGTATAGTTTGTTAATGATTTGACCAAATGTAGACCATAACATAGAGATTGAGGGGCAATCTATCCAGATGTGTGAAAGAGTACCGTCGCCAGCTCCGCATCGCCAGCATTTCTTTGAGATATTCGGGTTAATCCTATGAAGAAGGATCGGGGTTCTGTACCATCTATTCATTAATTTGTAGTGTGATTCTTGCAGTCTGACTGCAGTCACTTTTTGTATTGAGTTTGACATGATATGTGCTTTTTCTCTATCATTGAAAGTTTTGTTTAACTCAATTGCCCATTTGACCAGGCACGGTAAAGGTTCATCACTCTCATTGAGTTCCGAATATATCTTAGAGGCCCCGTGATCTATTGACTGTCCACTCAAAACAAATTTAGTGATAACGCATGTATTAGTATTAGAGGTCTGTTGTAGATCCAGTGAGTTTACATGTTCCTGGAGTTGTTTATAAGTACTTTCAGGAATCTTGTTGGATACATATTTGCATTTAAAAGAATCGTATGAAAGAGTACCGGTACCTACCAGAATATCTGTTAATTTAAGCCTTATAAGTGACTGGTCTGAGAGAATCTGTTTTCTCAGAGATTTGAATCTCCTAGGGAGGATTGTGGGTAGAGGCAATTGTTTGATGTCTGGAGTGGTTATGTCTCTTTTTTTGGTCAGGGAACGCCAGATCTTTAATGTATGTTTTGTGTAGGGATTGATGATACCTTTGGTAAATTGTTGGCTGATTTTCGTTTGCCATGTAGTTAAAAATAGCGGAAACAAGTGACAGTTTTCTTCAATATCGACCCATAATTTACGACTCGGGGTAGCATTCCATTCAATAATTCTAGTTGTGTGTGTAGCTAACATGTATTTCTCAAAGTCTGGCAGGCCTAGTCCGCCTGCACTTCTATGCCTAATTAAGGTATTATAGGGGAGACGGTGTTGTCCCCTTTTCCATATAAAGGATAGAATAAGCCATGTGCTATTCTTTTACTATTCCTGCTACTAGGTATGAGTGTATTTCAAGCAATTTGATGGGTGTTACCAGTTGGGGGTATGTCCCTGCACAGTCTGATACTATCTAGTCAGAGCTGCCAGTGTCAAACTGGTAGCACCCAGCTAGACCTTTATTCAAATCTCAGGGTCCAAGGTGTATGGTATCTGCACTATATACCCACCTCCAATGTGATTGAGCTGAGGTTGACAAAGCATCAACTGCTAGTGGTGCTTGGCCAGTGGTCACACAACCAAGGTTGTGTGCCCTTAATTTTGGATTCTGCAGCAGGTTATATGTTGAGACAGGGTCACATTAATACTGAGTGGCATCTCTTCTTAAGGCAATGTGGTGTGTCATTCTGATCTCTTTCAACTTAAAATTATAGTTAAGCCAAGGTGGTTGTTGGCTGCTGTGCATCGCACCCCATTACTTGAGCTGCTGGATAACCGGAATAGCACATTGTGTAGAGCAGGCATTGTTTGGGTAGGCGTTTTCTTGTTGGAACATCACATCTCCTCAGTAAAAAAAAAAAAAAGTACGAATGGTTCCACAATGTCCTGGATTACCCCCAAGGAATAACAGATAGGAATGGTTTGGTAGATAATGGCACTCCACACTATGACACCTGGTGTAGGTCTTGTGTCTCCTCACTGTGCATGATGGCATTAGGAACTTTCAAGCAAACCTGTCAACCTTAGCTGAATTGTGAGTCCAAGTTGAGGGAGCTTGAATTGACATAACACATGAGTATATCTAGCAACTGTATGACTGCTACCATGCCAGAGTGGCAGCATATATCACTGCCACTTAGTATCAATTAGACCCTGCTTCAAAATATATCCTGATGCAGAACCCAAAATAAAGGATGCACCACCTTGGTTAAGTAATCACTTGATATTTTGTCAATCTGATATCAATGTCATTAAGTTTTCCAGGTGTTCTTTTTGAATGTTCTGGTAGTGTATGAGGACCTATGTAGAGAATGCCTTAGCTCTAGTGGAAGAAAAGGAGGAAAACAGGCAGCGCCACTTGTGTGAAATCAGCAGGCTGGTTTGACAGAATGAAAGCATATAATGCGCTCACCTTTAGTAGTTGTGAGAAGTCACAACAGACTGTAGATCGCGTTGCTGGTAATTTATGGACCCCACCAGCGTCAGGGGTTTCCTTTTAGACTGCGGCCCACGATCCTCGGGTCCCCAATGGTGAAGATACCAATCCGGGGCTCGATAGTAGTATAGGAAAAAACAGGGTTGTTGGATCGTTTCTAGTCACGGCGCTGTCTTTTTCAGGAGTACAAAAACACTCTGTGCTCAATTATTAGAGTGTTATATTTATTTTTGTATATAAAAGAAACAAAGGTCTACGCGTTTCGGAGGATCAGTGCCTCCTTCTTCAGGACAATAATCTTACTGAAGAAGGAGGCACTGATCCTCCGAAACGCGTAGACCTTTGTTTCTTTTATATACAAAAATAAATATAACACTCTAATAATTGAGCACAGAGTGTTTTTGTACTCCTGAAAAAGACAGCGCCGTGACTAGAAACAATCCAACAACCCTGTTTTTTCCTTAGCTCTAGTGGAAGTACTTACTCAGCCATGTCTTTTACAGGTTTGTCTACTGGGACTTCTGTGGGAGGACAATGGTCTCCAATCTCCATCATTATTTCAGTTGATATCTCTGATGAACAAGGTTATATCATATGAAAAAAAAGTATTTAAAAAGAGGATATGCCTGCAAAAACTTATGAAAGTGTGTGGCCCATGGTGTACATCATAGCTTGTATCCTGCAAATGTTATTTACGCCTCCATTGGTCATCTTCAAAGCCTCATGTGAACTCCTGATTAGAGTACAGACCTTAGGGTATACAGTGGAGGAAATAAGTATTTGATCCCCCACTGACTTTTAAAGTTTTAATACTAAAAAATAAATGAAACGTCTCATAATTTTATGCCAGCTTTATTTTAACAGTGCCACATAGAATATCAAAAGAAAAACGGAGAAAATTACATGAAATGAGAAATAAAAAATAATTTTCATTTCTTTGAGGGAAATAAGTATTTGATCCCCTAGGAAAACATCATTTAATACTTGGTGGCAAAACCCTTGTTGGCAAGCACAGCAGTCAGACGTTTCTTATAGTTTTTTTATAAGGTTTGCACACACTTCAGTAGTAATTTTGGCCCACTCCTCTCTGCAAATCATCTCCATATCCTTAAGGTTTTTAGGCATGCATTTGGAAACGCGAAGCTTCAGCTCTCTCCATAGATTTTCGATGGGATTGAGGTCAGGAGACTGGCTAGGCCATTCCATGACCTTGATATGCTTCTTATGGAGCCACTCCTTTGTTTCCTTGGCTGTATATTTTGGGTCATTGTCGTGCTGAAAGACCCATCAACGACCCATTTTCAGTGCCCTGGCGGAGGCAAGGAGGTTGTCACCAAGGATTTTGCGATACATGGCCCCGTTCATCTTCCCGTCAATGCGATGAAGTTGGCCTGTGCCCTTAGAAGAAAAACACCCCCAAAACATAATACTTCCACCGCTATGCTTGACGGTAGGGATGGTATTCTTAGGGTCATATTCTGTATTTTTCTTCCTCCAAACACGTCGAGTTGAGTTGAGGCCAAAGAGCTCAGTTTTGGTCTCATCTGACCACAGCACCTTCTCCCAGTCTCTCTCTGAGTCATTAATATGTTGGCAAAACTTGGGCAAACTTGGCAAACTTGAGGCGGGCCTGGACGTGAGCCTTCTTGAGCAGAGGAACCTTGCGTGCAATGCAGGATTTTAAACCATTACGTCTCAGTGTATTACCAATGGTTTTTTTGGAGACTGTGGTCCCAGCTGCCTTGAGATCATTACTCAGCTCCTCCCGTGTAGTTCTTGGCTAATTTTTAGCCTTTCTCATGATCAATGAGACTCCACGAGGCGATATCTTGCATGGAGCTCCAGGCCTGGGTCGATTGACAGTAATGTTGTACTTCTTCCACTTCCGAATAATTGCACCAACAGTTGTCACCTTCTCATCCAGCTTCTTACTTATGGCTTTGTAGCCCATTCCAGCCTTGTGTAGGTCAACAATTTTGTCCCTGACATCTTTAGACAGCTCTTTAGTCTTGCCCATGGTGGAGATGTTGGAGTGTCATTGAGACTGTTGGCAGGTGACCTTTTATACAGGTGACAATTTGGGACAGGTATCTCTCATCCAGGTAACGACTTCACTGTGATTAGGGTGTGTCAGTGGTCTGTGGGAGCCAACATTAGTCATGGTTTTACTAGGGGATAAAATACTTATTTCCCTCAAAGAAATGCAAATTATTTTTTATTTCTCATTTCATGTAATTTTCTCCGTTTTTCTTTTGATATTCTATGTGACACTGTTAAAATAAAGCTGGCATAAAATTATGAGACGTTTCATTTATTTTTTAGTATTAAAACTTTTAAAGTCAGTGGGGGATCAAATACTTATTTCCTCCACTGTATGTGTGAACCCATATGTTTTGTCCTTGAATATTTCTATATATTGCATTTAGAAAGTCTTCAGACCCTTTCACTTTCTTCAAGTTTCCCCCAATCATTCTACACCTTGATTGCAGTCCACTAGTGGTAAATGTCTTTGATTGGACATGATTTGGAATGACAAATCCCTATCTATATAAAGTCTCACAGCTGACAATGCATATCTGAGCAAAAACCAAGCCATGAGGAGCAAAGAACAGCCTGCAGAGATCAGAGAGAGAGATGACAGTATGAGGGCACAGATCTGGAGAAGGGTACACTGAAAGTTCCCAAGAGTACAGTGTCTCTTGACTCTTACTAGAGCTGGCTGCCTCACCAAAGGGCCTTGATAAGAGAGGTGACCAAGAACTCAATGGTCTAACTGAGCTCTAAAAATCCTGTGGGCAGATGGGAGAAACTTCCTGAAGGTCAACCATCACTGCAACACTCCAACAATCTGGGCTATATGCACAGTGGCCAGAAAGAGACCTCTACTCAGTAAAAGACGCATGAAAGTTTGCATAAAAGTACCTAAAGGACTCTCAGACTGTGAGAAACAAGATTCTCAGGTCTGATGAAACCAAGACTTAACTTTTCAGCCTCAATTCTAAGCATCATGTCTAGAGGAAACCAGGTACTGCTCATCACCTGCCCAATACCATCCCTACAGTGAAGCATTTTGGTGGCCACATCCTACTGTGCAGGTGTTTTAAACAGCTAGAACTGGGAGAATGCTCAATTCAGATTTTCCTCAGTTCTGACCAAAGTAAAGAGATATTCTTAATGAAAACCTTATCCAGAGTGTTCTGCACATCAGACTGGTCCAACGGTTCATTTTCAAAAATGACAAAGACCCTAAGCAAACAGTAGACAACTCAGGAGTGACTTATGGACAGTTATGGGAATGTCTTTAAGTTACCCAGCCAGAGCCCTGACTTAAACCTAATCGAACATTTCTAGGGAGACCTGAAAATGGCTGTCCACCAATAGTCCCCACCCAACCTAACAGAGGTTGAGAGGATCTGCAGAGAAGAATGGCAGAAAATCCCCAGATTCAGATGTGCAAACCTTGTGGCATCATATCCTAGAAGACTGGAGACTGTAATCCCTGCCAAACGTGCTTCCATTATCACATCATGCAGGATGTTTTTTATCCTTTTGTTTCTGTGAGTTTTGCTTAGTTTATAACAGGTACTTGAGGGAGTGGCACCTTCAGGTGTGAATGCGCTCTTAGTTTATCTTGGGTAGCATTCTTATGCACTTTTGCTCTTCTTATCAAATTGAGCGCCTTGATTGCGTGGTACATATAGGTGTGTTTGCTCCTCCTCTCATTGGTTGCTGTATGCACATAGAGGTAACTAGGAGCAACACACCTATATGTGCAGCGTCCACGCTCCTAGATATAGATGCCCAACGGCATAGTTAGGTTTAGCGTAGGACCTGCCTGACCTGAGACCACCGTGATGCTGGGTAGGTGGGCACAGATGCGTTTTGATCAAAATATATTGGCTAAGAGTCTCAGATTTTATCATACAGAATGAGGTCTTAGTTTATACAGTATATATTGTTTGCATCTATTTTTGTGCACTAATATTCTTTTTCTGTGATTTATTTTGATATATGTAGCCACTGACATCCGCAATCATTATTATCACATCATGCAGGATGTTTTTTATCCTTTTGTTTCTGTGAGTTTTGCTTAGTTTATAACAGGTACTTAAGGGAGTGGCACCTTCAGGTGTGAATGCGCTCTTAGTTTATCTTGGGTAGCATTCTTGTGCACTTTTGCTCTTCCTATCAAATTGAGCGCCTTGATTGCGTGGTACATATAGGTGTGTTTGCTCCTCCTCTCATTGGTTGCTGTATGCACATAGAGGTAACCAGGAGCAACACACCTATATGTGCAGCGTCCACGCTCCTAGATATACACTCACCGGCCACTTTATTAGGTACACCATGCTAGTAACGGGTTGGACCCCCTTTTGCCTTCAGAACTGCCTCAATTCTTCGTGGCATAGATTCAACAAGGTGCTGGAAGCATTCCTCAGAGATTTTGGTCCATATTGACATGATGGCATCACACAGTTGCCGCAGATTTGTCGGCTGCACATCCATGATGCGAATCTCCCGTTCCACCACATCCCAAAGATGCTCTATTGGATTGAGATCTGGTGACTGTGGAGGCCATTTGAGTACAGTGAACTCATTGTCATGTTCAAGAAACCAGTCTGAGATGATTCCAGCTTTATGACATGGCGCATTATCCTGCTGAAAGTAGCCATCAGATGTTGGGTACATTGTGGTCATAAAGGGATGGACATGGTCAGCAACAATACTCAGGTAGGCTGTGGCGTTGCAACGATGCTCAATTGGTACCAAGGGGCCCAAAGAGTGCCAAGAAAATATTCCCCACACCATGACACCACCACCACCAGCTTGAACCGTTGATACAAGGCAGGATGGATCCATGCTTTCATGTTGTTGACGCCAAATTCTGACCCTACCATCCGAATGTCGCAGCAGAAATCGAGACTCATCAGACCAGGCAACGTTTTTTCCAATCTTCTACTGCCCAATTTCGATGAGCTTGTGCAAATTGTAGCCTCAGTTTCCTGTTCTTAGCTGAAAGGAGTGGCACCCGGTGTGGTCTTCTGCTGCTGTAGCCCATCTGCCTCAAAGTTCGACGTACTGTGCGTTCAGAGATGCTCTTCTGCCTACCTTGGTTGTAACGGGTGGCAATTTGAGTCACTGTTGCCTTTCTATCAGCTCGAACCAGTCTGCCCATTCTCCTCTGACCTCTGGCATCAACAAGGCATTTCCGCCCACAGAACTGCCGCTCACTGGATGTTTTTTCTTTTTCGGACCATTCTCTGTAAACCCTAGAGATGGTTGTGCGTGAAAATCCCAGTAGATCAGCAGTTTCTGAAATACTCAGACCAGCCCTTCTGGCACCAACAACCATGCCACGTTCAAAGGCACTCAAATCACCTTTCTTCCCCATACTGATGCTCGGTTTGAACTGCAGGAGATTGTCTTGACCATGTCTACATGCCTAAATGCACTGAGTTGCCGCCATGTGATTGGCTGATTAGAAATTAAGTGTTAACGAGCAGTTGGACAGGTGTACCTAATAAAGTGGCCGGTGAGTGTAGATGCCCAACAGCATAGTTAGGCAGGTCCTACGCTAAACCTAACTATGTTGAGGGTGAGATATCATTTTCTTTCCTCAGCAATAGCCCTAATATACCCAGACTACGTTAAAAGATATTTAAAGGCACAAATTAGTATACTTTTAAGGAATACCATTAAAAGTTATGTTTTATACATGTGAAGGTGCTCTGTGACTGTTTTTGCATATTTGTCACACTTCAATACATCAAGATCATCAAACTAATTTTAAAGGGGTTGTCTGAGCTATGAAAAAAAATATAGTACTTTAAATCTGCAAGTTAAGTTAATCAAGTTTTAGGTAAAAAAAAAATCTATATTTCCTAATTTCCCTGGTTTTCTTCTGGTCTTTGTTTACCTGCAGTAATAACAATCTCTGCCCCTCCCCCACCCCCTGCTCTGCAAGTGCTGCCCTGAGTGACATGTCTGCTGGAATACTCAGCAGCATATTGTATGTGTAGGGCTACAAGTCCAAGCTGTACAGTGACACTGCTGATACACACAGGATCTTCCCCCTACCTTCTTTGTTCTTTGAATCTCCTTCAGATCAGCTCCAGCTCTGTCTATAGGGTGGGGAGAGCAGATCCTGTGTCTCTTTACATCTGCAGCTGCTGTTGTAAAGCCTTCAGTGTGTTCTGGCTGAAGAGGTTAATGTTTTATCTGAAAGAATCCAGGGAGAGAGCAGATAGCAGGAGCCCAGCAATGCAGGGGGCGTGGCCTGCACAGTGACTTTCCTGTACAGGCCCTCAACTGCAGGTGCACGAATAAAAGATTAGCAGGGAGGCAAGCTGACATCACAGGTCATGTGACCCTCATTGAAACCTGAGAAACCAGCAGCTTTAGAAGCATAAAGTGTATGGAAAAGCTGTTGTATTTGAAACATACAAAGGACAAAAAAATAACTCGGACAACCCCTTTAAGTAGATAACCCAGGTAAATTGACTTATTTATTGAAAGAAAAATAAAGTTCAACCCAATCTGTCTCTACGTGAAAAAGTAATTGCTACTAAATCAACCAGTGGACCAAATTCAATTGACAATTCACAGCTGGGTTCAATTTCAATAGCTAGAGCCAGGCAAGATTGGTAAATTTATCTGGCAATGTAAAGCAGTCTAGAAGGTCTCAAAAAAACAAAAAATGAAGCCACGTCCTAAAGTGATTCAAATACAGATGTGAAAACATGTTATTTAAATCTGCCATTCTGGAAAGGGTTACTAAGCCATTGTTAAGGCTCTGGGACTTCAGTGAACCACAGTGATGACCAAAATTTCACCAAGAATACATTGATTAATTATTCAGGAGGTCACAAAAGAACCCAGTTTAAAATCTAAAGAACTGCAGACCGCACTTGCTTCAGTTAGATCAATGTACTTCCACAATAAGAATCTCGACAAAAATGGCATCCATGGGACAGGCCCTTACCACTGCTGACAAAAAAAGAACACACAGGCTCAACTCTCATTTGCCAAACATTTAGATGACCCCCAAGACTTTTGGGATAATATTCTATGGATTTCATAATCAAAGGGAACTTTTAGGAAGACTTTGGTCCCGTTATATCTGGTGCAAAGCTAACACCATGTTCCAACCTAAGAACATCATAAAAACAGTTAAACATCGTAGTGGTAGTGTGATGGTCAACAGTTGCTTTGCATCTGCAGAGCCTGGATGACTCATCATAATTGATGGAACCATAAATTATCCCATTGATATGGTGTGGAAAGACCCACTTAAAAACCCTCCAATATAGCAGAAGTAAGGGGGTTGAGCAGGCTCTATATATTGATGACCTATCGTCATGATAGGTCATCAATATCTGATCGGCGGGGGTCTGACACCTGACAACCACGCTGATTAGCTGTTTGAAGAGGAGGCAGCGATCCATGCAAGCGCTATTTCCTCTTCATTGCACTGCTAGCGGTTTTGGAAGTTTCAGCAGTGCAGCGTAATGACATTTACTTGCCCCATTAAATTGAATGTAAGGAAGCCACCTTCTCTTCAAACAGCTGATCTCCGGAGGTGCTGGGTGTTGGCTGATCAGATATTGATGACCTATCCTGACGAAAGGTCATGAATATATATACCTGCATCCCTGGATTTAGTGGAGGCCTTTGAAGCACCAGAAATGGCAAAAGGCAGAATGGACCCAGCATGCATGTGGAACCAACACCCCATGAATTATACGGAGGCCATTATGGCACATAACATGTAGGAAATAGTGTTAGGTTCCCCTCTTACAGAGATCTCCTTGACGTATGGCAGATGGGCCCAGATAATTTTGTACAAAATATATTTGCCAAAAATCTCAAATTTACTAAATGAGTGCAGTATTAGCATCAAAATATTTTATATTATGGCATTGTTGTACTTTATTTGGTTCGCAGAGTGCTGTTGCATTGTATTTATTTTATTTTCTTCATGAATATATATGGCCTGAAGAAACCCTTTAAAGCAGGGATGCCCAACCTGCGGCCCTTCAGCTGTTGTAAAACTACAACTCCCACAATGCCCTGCTGAAGACCAATAGCTATAGGCTGTCAAAGCATGCTGGGAGTTGTAGCTTTGCAACTGCTGGAGGCCACAGGTTGGGCATCCCTGCTTTAAAGCAAATCTGCAATGAAGAATTGCCCAAAATGTCTCCACAGTAATGTAAAAGACTCATGCAAGTTATCACAAACCTTTAACTGCAGTTGTTACTGCCAAGGGTGGTGCAACCATTAAGTTTTGAGGTGACAATTTTTCACATGGTTGATATAGTGTCATGTACTTGCCTGTCTGTGCTCCAGCCACGAGCTTGGCCTCTCGCTTGTGGCTCAGCTGTGGCAACCAGCCCCATTGACAGTCAGGCTGCTTGGCCTATCAGGAAGAAGATATGCTGGGCTGAGCAAACTTGGTGCCAGCGTTTCAAGCTTTCTGTCAGTGGGAGTTTTAAACAGGCAGCTGCTAGCAACAGGCGCCTTTGATTGGTCTTCATTGCCGCACTAGCGTTTGTACATTTTGGAACTCCTGGATCTTGACTTCTGCTTTGACCTTGCCTCTTATATTTCTGATGTCACCTCCAGATATAGACCCTGCCTGTTATCTGACTCTGTGATTATATCCTATTTTGATTCTGATGTTTTATCTACTAGCTCTGTCTTTGTCAGTCAGTCTCTTTACCCCATTTTGTCTAGGCCCTTGCACTTAGTTAAGTTAGAGACCTTCGTCAAGTTGGGGGCCGTTGTTTAGGGTGGATCATCCCAGTAGGTAGGGACAGTGGTGTGGGTGCAGCTTAGGGGGTGCACTGTTTGCTACCTTAAGTGACATAGATTTTGAATAAATCTTATCCTCATTAAATGGAATGATCATTGAAAGCTGCATTTTGTATATACCCGTGTTCCCTTATCTTATATAAAACTTTGTTTGATGGTCTGAAACACTTAAATGTCACAAATTAGCAAAACTAGAAGATATCAGGTGATACTTTCACAGCCTTGTATGCAGATGGTTTCGGTATCAGCAGAACTGAGAAAAACATTTTCATCCAGCGCTGCTCCTGAAAGTGCCCTCTGGTGGTCATTTTCTAAAACCGAAGTGCCCTCTGCTGTCTGCAGTTTTGGGTCCATAACCCCTCTCCTCTGATCTGGGTCTATAGCTGTAGCAGGCTTTTGGATGACATGAGACCTTATTTCAAATCTGTGGCAAAAATATCCACACTTCATGAACTACACCGTGGATTCAAATTGGAAATAATGGAAATGTACACTGATTACTGAGCTGAGTACAAGAGAGATTCCACATGAAAAATAAGCAATTTGAACATACCTTTAAAGAAAGCAATGTCAGAGTGCAGCAGATGGTTAGTAGTGAGAGGAATAGAGACACTGAGATCTGACAGAGAAGGTCAAGGCTACATTGTACAGTCATGGCCAAAAGTTTTGAGAATGACACAAATATTATATTTTCACATGATCTGCTGCCCTCTGGTTTTTATGTGTGTTTGTCAGATGTTTTTATCACATACAGAAATATAATTGCAATCATATTATGAGTAACAAAAGCTTATATTGACAGTTAGAATGAGTTAATGCAGCAAGTCAATATTTGCAGTGTTGACCCTTCTTCTTCAGGACCTCTGCAATTCTCCCTGGCATGCTCTCAATCAACTTCTGGACCAAATCCTGACTGATAGCAGTCCATTCTTGCACAATCAATGCTTGCATTTTGTCAGAATTTGTAGGTTTTTGTTTGTCCACCCATCTCTTGATGATTGACCACAAGTTCTCAATGGGATTAAGATCTGGGGAGTTTCCAGGCCATGGACCCAAAATCTCTATGTTTTGTTCCCCGAGCCATTTAGTTATCACCTTTGCTTTATGGCAAGGTGCTCCATCATGCTGGAAAAGGCATTGTTGATCGCCAAACTGCTCTTGGACGGTTGGGAGAAGTTGCTCTCGGAGGACATTCTGGTACCATTCTTTATTCATGGCTGTGTTTTTAGGCAAGACTGTGAGAGAGCCGATTCCCTTGGCTGAGAAGCAACCCCACACATGAATGGTTTCAGGATGCTTTACAGTTGGCATGAGACAAGACTGGTGGTAGCGCTCACCTCGTCTTCTCCGAATAAGCTGTTTTCCAGATGTCCCAAACAATCGAAAAGGGGATTCATCAGAGAAAATGACTTTACCCCAGTCCTCAGCAGTCCACTCCCTGTACCTTTTGCAGTATATCAGTCTGTCCCTGATGTTTTTTCTGGAGAGAAGTGGCTTCTTTGCTGCCCTCCTTGAGACCAGGCCTTGCTCCAAGAGTCTCCGCCTCACAGTGCGTGCAGATGCACTCACACCTGCCTGCTGTCATTCCTGAGCAAGCTCTGCACTGCTGGTAGCCCGATCCCGCAGCTGAAACACTTTTAAGAGATGGTCCTGGCGCTTGCTGGTCTTTCTTGGGCGCCCTGGAGCCTTTTTGGCAACAATGGAACCTCTCTCCTTGAAGTTCTTGATGATGCGATAGATTGTTGACTGAGGTGCAATCTTTCTAGCTGCGATACTCTTCCCTGTTAGGCCATTTTTGTGCAGTGCAATAATGACTGCACGTGTTTCTTTAGAGATAACCATGGTTAACAGAAGAGGAACAATGATGCCAAGCACCAGCCTCCTTTTAAAGTGTCCAGTGGTGTCATTCTTACTTAATCATGACAGATTGATCTCCAGCCCTGTCCTCATCAACACCCACACCTGTGTTAATGGAGCAATCACTGAAACGATGTTAGCTGGCCCTTTTAAGGCAGGGCTGCAATGATGTTGAAATGTGTTTTGGGGGATAAAGTTCATTTTCTAGGCAAGTAATTGCTGTTAAGCTGATCACTCTTTATAACATTCTGGAGTATATGCAAATTGCCATTATAAAAGCTGAAGCAGTAGACTTTGTAAAAATTAATATTTGTATCATTCTCAAAACTTTTGGCCATGACTGTAGTGCTGCTCTGGACAGCGGTCACTGAATATGTCTATTGGAATGAATGCTCGCTCCAGGAGTACAGACCACATTCGATATTGCAGGTGGCTATGCATCATGTGAAATGGTTACAGTTTTGAATGGAAAATATATAATTTTAATATTAAAGATTATTGTATTGCTATGGTTGTCTCATACCTTCTGTCCTACATGCCACCTCAGAAAAAATGGCTTGTGACTTCCTCAATTCTGTTCTGCATCTGTACTTCAGGAAACTGTAATTCTGCTATTCTCAAGGCTTTTTAGCTATTTTCATATGAGTTTGTCATCTGAATGTTGTCCAAGATGGAAGATCTCAACCCAAAAAGTGTCTCTTCTCAACAGAATCATATGCAAAAATACTGTTGCACTCAACCCGTGTATGAGATAAAGTAATAGGAGAGAGTTAATCTGTGGCTAGAAATTGCTTCCCACTGATTCTGGACACACTTTGCTGTTAACAGATAATCTACATAGTACTACATCTACTTGTGGGAAAATGACATATGAAATCACATCTTTTTAAACTGCACTGGAAAAAATAATTGCAGACCTTGATTGTTTGCTATGAACAACTAGGCCACTTTTATCTTAAGACAATTTTCATAAAGTTTAGTGTATTTTTACAGTTAAACATTTTTTCAATTGGTCTTTATTAAAAATATTCAGCTGCTCTGTCACAAAGGGTTAACCATTTATTTAGCTGTGTGAATAGTACTTTCATTTTGTGCTGGTCATCTAATAAACCTTATCTCTAAATGACTAAAAAGGTCATAAACAGTTATTTAAGCCACATTCAAGATAAGAATTGAGCTATAATGAGTGTTTATAAGGTTAAAGATCAGAGATAAGGATCTGTCAGCTAAGGCCTCTTTCACACTAGCGTTAGCACGGATCCGGCACCTAAAGGGTGCCAACGGATCCGTGCTAACGCTGATACATGTGTGGAGCCGGAGCAGCGCTCCGGCCCCACACATGTTAACATGGAACAAGACACAGACATACAGACATACACACACACAGACATACACACATACACACATACATACTACCATACTCCAGGGACGCCGGCAGAACGTCTTCACGCGCCTCCTGCGCGCAGTGATGACGATTCCCCACAGCGCCCTCTGCTTTAAAAAAATGCCCCCAAAGGTGTACAGTCAGGTTATTGCATACAGTTTTGGAAGCGAAAATCAGGAGTGGATCATAATTCACGCCTACTTTTGACTTCCAAAACTGCATGCAGAAATCTGACTGTGTGGCCATATCCATAGGGTGCTATATTATGTTTCACGCCTCAAAATTCATTTGAATGGGGCAGCAAGCACATGGATTCCTGAAAGCGCCATTCAGGTGAATGGAACTGGTTTGCCGTCACATATGAAGGCACGCTTAGTGTGCACAGCTCCAGTATCTCACTGACACCTTATTATGGGAATGCAATGTGGTATGGTAGAGCGTGCCCCAAAATAGCACTCATCCATTAAAAACTGAGGTGCCTATAATAAAGCTCATGCCACAATGCATTACTATAAGTAAGTGCAAGTGACATGCAGTACCTGTGTCCATATGTGACAATCCCAGTAGTAGCACTAGTAATAACCATTACAATGTGCCAGCAATAAAGCAGTATCACAGTATGTATGAAGTACTTCCGATCTGCTCACATGATGATAATTATACCTATTCAGTTTGGGTAATCGTTAACTTTTCCAGGTGAAACATGGAAGTTAGTATGCACATTTGATTTGATACTTTTTTCCAGTGCATGTGAACAGGGTACAGACACTCCATTCACTTGCACTGGATGTGGAAGATAAGATTAACTGATTTAATGAGGATTTTGGTGCCGAATCTGTACCAAAAGGCAGGTGAACACACATAAGATCTGCACAAATTTCCATTCGTATTTATGTGCGTTTCTAAAGCATATCCGTACCAAAATGCGCAGTGTCTAATTGCGTTTTTTGTGCGGATTAGATTCAGATGATATCCTTCTATTGAAAAGAGTGAAATTTGCAGCTAAAACCACAAACATAATTGACATGCCATTTATTTTGAAATCTGCATGGCAGGTAAATTTCCGCAAAGAAAAAATCCGCAATGTGTACATGAGATTTGTGTAATCTCATACACTTTGTTGGTATTGTACTACACTGCAGCTTTTCTGCACGCAATGTGTGCAGGTGGCCTTATCCTCATCATATCCTAAACGTGTGAACGGTGTTTCTTGAAAAAATAATTAATCATAGCAAAACAATTACATTCCATCAATAAAGAAAAAAATTAATATTTTGCACAAATCCATATTGCATAGGTCTCGTTATTTGATTTCAACTGTAAATCCTCAGAGGTCTCTGGTGCTGTCCATATTGTGCCCCCTCACAGTAGTAATGCCCTCATTGCGCCCCTTGACAGCAGTTATGCCCATATTGAGCCCCTTCAAAGTAGTTATGCGCTCAACATACCCCTTCACAGTAGCTATGCAAACTTTGTGCCCCCTCACAATAGTTATGCCCACATTGTGCCACCTCACGGTAGTTATGCCCTCATTGTGCTCCCCTCAGGTAGTTATGCCCTCTCTGTGCCCCCTTCAGAGTATTTATGCCCTCGTTGAGTCCCCACTCACAGTAGATATCCCCTCTCTGTGTCCCCATAACAGGTTTTATGTACCTTCACAGTACTTATACCCTCTGTGCCCCTTCACAGTAGTTATGCCCTCACTGCCCTTCAATCATTTGTATTGATTGATGTGATCATTGCATCTGGCACCCTCCTGACAGCTGGCACCACTCTGTGTAATGCCCTTGAGCAGGGGGTACTTGGCTGTTTGGACATTTGCCTATTTCCCTATGCAAAGTTAAACCTTCTTACTTTATTTCTTTTGAGAGTATTAACTTATTACTGTGTTACTGCATTTTATATGTATGTTGTGATATATACCCTGTTCATTATCACTGTATTTGAAAGGGTTAATGAACACTGAGAGACTGTTAGTACTTTGAATGAGAAGCTGGTAATTTTCCACAGCTACCATAGAGTTTTAAGAAGACAGATGTTGTTTACCACCAAAAGCAGACAGTCTGACCTTTTGAGTGTCTGGTTTTAGCTATGTTGTTATGTGTGGAAAAACTGCTGTGTCATTGCCGTTCAGTATCCTTGAAGCTCTAATGTAAGTCTATAAGAGACGGAAAGTGTTACAATGTATTTACTTGTGCTGAGCTTCTCCACTCCACCCCTTCCACTAGAAGGTTCCAATCTAGCTAGAGATGGTATATAAGGAGAGCAGTTAGAGCCCCTAGTGTTCTGCAGTTAGGGACCAGTGCTTGCAGGGGAAGACTCAGGCCAGCCTGCATGAGTGACCAGAAGAAGACACTGAGATGGGGACGCTAAGCCACAGACCACAGATCACTAGGCCTGTGACCAAGGAGCCACCCAGACTGCTGAGCTACAGACCGTGGGCCTTTGACCAGAATGCCAGCCTTCTGAGAGAGGGACAGCTAGCTCATGCCTTTCCTCAGCATCAAACCCTTCTTCTGCCAGGGAGGAAACTGGAGAAGCCAGCCCTATGCCTCATCTGTATTGTTTTGTACCCGAGTTCCTCCAGTAGAGAAACACCCTGGTTAACTGCAGACCCTGACTCTCTGGACTTATGTCCCATTTGGGTGCACCACGCCTTACCATCCCTTCTGGAGAGCAGCAACACGTGGTGATACCTCAATGGTGTCCAGGGGACCCAGCGTAGCATTGGGGCCACCCCAAACCCGGCCACTGTATCTGGCCCTGAGCAGGCAAAATGCAGTGACATAATTGCTCCTGCTGTGCTCTGTACAAGAATGCACAGACCAGGGGAGAATGTGCTTGTTCTTCATAGGAGCTTGGCTAGGTGAGTAGTGTTTTATTATTATTAAAGCTTCTAGTGCAGAAGAATCGTAAGGGGGTACTAAGGGAATAGCACTAATGTAAGGAGACACTAAGGGGGCAGCACAATTGTAGACTGGACAATAAGGGGCAGCAATATTCTAAGGGGGCATAACTACTTTACGAGTGCACACAGGGGACTGAGTGGGATTGTGCATGTGTAGAAAGGCATCAGGTGGAGTTTTAAAAAAAAAAAAATTTTTATTAAAGACAGCCAGGACAACATCATACAAAAAAAGTACGAAAAGATCACAAAACAGAAAGTACACACAGATAGATGTCCAGTTTCCAATTTGCACAATAAATCAGTGCTTCAAGTTGTCAGCAAAAATGAGAAACACAAAAGAAACACATTCAATAACAGGGGAGGAAGGGGGAAAAGGGGAATGGCAGACCATATGGAGATCGAAAACAGAATAGAAGACGCACTTCAAAAGGCATTAATAGAGCAAGTGCGATATGAAATAGCTTTAAATATCTCCCTGAGACTATAAATCATTCCAAGACAAAGTGTTGAAACCCTTGTAAGGATTAAAACGTACAGCACAAGATATGTGGGGCTCCCATTTCACAATGTGCCAACTGCTCCAATCTATAAATGTGGTTGCATTTGACCTGTCACTGTGAGAGAGAGCGAGACACCTCCAACTTCCAATATGAGGTGATTAGTATTTTAGCTGCAGCTAATAAGTAAGGAACTGGCTGGAGTTAGAGGCGGGGCTCTGTGTTAACGAAAAATGTTATCCCTCCTTCCCTGTCCAGTCAGCGAGTGAGGTTCTGTAGAGACACAACCTATTGACAAAGGGAAAAGTAACCCCCACTTGGTAATTTATTCAAACATTTTTAGGAAGAATAGCACAGGAATGAAGACAGAGACAACAACATGCTCCAGATTTTTTATTTATTTATGGAAAATACACTTATTTACTACAAAAAAATAGAGCTGACAGTCCAAATGGCATGTGGATGTTCTTTAAGTGCATTTAGCAAGTCAGTGAATTAATGTAATAAATAAATATTTTGATTTTTTTTTAATTTTTTGGGGGCATTTTGGGAAGAAAATCTTAAAAATGAATGTATATCTTTTCATATATTCCAGTATTGGCCACCAGAGGGAGTTAATACAACAAACTGGTGACCAGCCACCTTCCATGCCCTTGTAGCTACACTAAAGCATAGGTTCTTGCTGCTGCTGAAAAGATGCTGTTCACCCAAGCATTGGAGCCAGTACGTAGCACATTACAGAAGAGGTGCATAGTAGCGATGACTGCAGGAGCTTGTTAACAGTGTCTGTTGCATCTTTTCAGGAATCAACTCTGATGTTCACTCAAGGCCTGAAACTATTGTTCACAGTCTAGTGCAGTTTAGTGCAGTTTTTAGTGCAAGGCAGCAAAAAAGTGCCTGGTGCATACAGTAGACCAGGAAATCATTTGCTTGGCTGTTCTCAGAAGTCCTACAGAAGTATAAGGAGTGTGCTGGGAGTTGCAGTATCATAGTAGTATCAATAGCCGGAGTGCCGGTACGGAGTATACACAGTTCACAGCTCTCCTATGTAATATCTAGTAATTTATCAGCCATTCCTATATTAATTGAGCATAATGTAATAATCATTCCCCCTGGAAATAATTGACACTGAATAATGTCCTGGTTGTAAATAATATACCCAATAGTAGATCTAAATTGATGATATTTTGACTCATAATAAAGAATCCTTTATTGAGTATTTTTATATCAACCTAAATGAGGTGTATTTCAGGCGCAGATTGCAGCGCAATGGTTAGTTGTGCTGCAATCTACAACTTTTCCCCGCTCGTGGCAGGTCTAAAATAGTTGGTGGGGAAGGGGACAGGCAGGCCCGTCTCATTCATCATTTTCTACGCCTGGTTTAGATGTAGAAAATGGTCTAAATGTAAGGCAGCAAGGAAGCAGTCTTACATTTAGAAGCAGCCCTGGATATCCAGAAGTTACGTTAAGGCCAGCACCTCTATATAACTTCAGCGATACACCACCAGAGCAGAGGGTTTATTAAGACCAGTGTCTAAAATGCTGCTGTTAATAAATGACCTCCCCTAAGGTTTTTTATGCAGGTTTTTAAGCCAAAGCCATGAGTGGATGAAAAAAAGAGGTGAGATATTATCTGTCCTTTACATTTACTCTCTCTTTTGGTTAACACTTGGTTTTGGCTTCAAAAACTGGGTTAGAAAAAACGAAATAATGAAATCCAGCTTGCACAAACAGTGACTCACATGCTATGGAAAACGTGAGGTAGGACAAACAAAATCAAAACTAAACTAAAGCTGTGGTTGATTATGGATTATTTTTTACAGGTGCTGGAGGACAAAATGTAAGGCTGGGTTTACACATTCAGTTTTTTATGCAGTTTTTGAAACCAACGCCAGGAACTGATCGTACACAGCTTTGGCTTGAAGTAGTTCTTGGCTTCAAAAATAGCACAAAAAACCTAAACGTGTAAAGGAAAGGGAGGAGGGAGAATGCCTAAGATAAAGCAGATTTTAACTAAGACAAACACAGATACCTGACCTCTTGAAGCAGACTATCTCAAACGCAACACAATGAAGCCTGATGAGCTACATGAGGAGGTGAGAAACACTGATTTATTTTTTTATCTTATTTTTTAAGATAGCAGGGATGTCCTCCTAGGTTTAACTTTTTTCTACACAAGTTATCAAACAATTAACTGTTGTACAGACTCATTGGAAAACTGTTATGAATCATACGATAATGAGTGATATATGTCTATAGATCAGATACTAAAATGAAGAAATTAGCATCTTTTACTGAGACCCATAATATTATGAAACTTTCAGTCATAATAACCTGCTCACGCTCATTCAAGAGTGCATAAATCTTTGAAAAAATAAAGGGGGTGGCAAAATCAGTGCAATCTGCACCTTCGGCATTCATTGTCTGAACTTGGTTGTCTGATCGTGAATCCCATGTTTTCTATGTGTCCATATTCCACACACTCGGACCAGTGAAAGCCGAAGGTGCAGAGCGCTGAGAGCAAGGATTCAGCTTTTTTGTGTTTTTAGTGCATTTGAGTAGAGTGCACGGGGTGTGGATGTTTGACGATGGATCAGGTTCAGAAGAATGATGGTGAATGGAGAAGAGTAAAATTAGGGGATGTGATAGACCTGAAAAGATGTGTTTTTAGGAAGCGTCTAAAACTGTGTATGTTGCAAATGAACTTAATTGCTTGGAGTAGGGCATTCCAGAGAACTAGTGCAGCTCGGGAGAAGTCTTGAAGATGGGAGTGAGAGGTTCAAAATATGGTGGATGTTAGTCGTAAGTCATTCACAGAGCGTAAAGCACAGGTAGGATGGTAGAAAGATATGAGAGAGGAGATGGCGGTTCAGAACAATGGATAACTTTGTGGGTGAGAATGAGCATTTAAATTAGTTTATATACTGTATGGGCAACTATTGCAAAGACTTGTACAGGGCAGGGAAGCAATTATAAGCACCGGTTGACTTCTAGCTTACCCTAACATATATAAGAAAGTAAATGTTTTGATAGATACATAGATAGATAGATAGATAGATAGATAGATAGATAGATAGATAGATATACATAGATAGGGTGCATTCACACAGCTGTAAGTGGTTTGCTAACCGTGGATCTGCAAAATACAGATACCAGCCGTGTGTATGCTGCATCACTGTGCAGACCCATTGACTTGTGGAGACATATAGGACATATGCTATCTTTTGTGGCGCAGTCGCACAGATACAGAAGCACATGGAAGCCCTTCAGTGCTCTGAGTGGTCTTCTTAGAGGATTGAGAAGTGGATTACTTCTGTTTTTTAGCTATAAGAAGTCATGCCTCACTATGTCTAGTTAGAATAGGGTAGGGCAGGAGTGCAGGGCTCAAATATAACTGTCTACCTATTACTCCAAAAACGTCAGTCCATAATGGAAAAATTACTGGGCATTCCCAAAATATAAGGTAAATGGAGACTTTATGTCCATAAAGTCTCCAGCAGCTATTCGGAGAGGTAAAATAGATTTGTGCCAAAGTTTCACTTTGTCAGTAACTTATGAATTCAGATATATTAGCAGCACGCATAGAGGTCTTTAAAGCCTTTAATAAAAATCTTGGAAAAGCCCCCCAAAATGTCTTAGGCCCCATTCACACGTTCGCAAATGGTGTCCGCATCCGTTCCGCAATTTTGCGGAACGGACGCGGACCCATTCACTTTCAATGGGGCCGTAAAAGATGAGGACGGCACACAGTGTGCCGTCCGCATCCGCACTTCCGTTCTGCGGCTCCCGAAAAAAACAGAACATGTACTATTCTTGTCCGAATACATGGACAAGAAAAGGCATTTCTATTATGTGCGGTCCGCAAATTGCGGAACGCACATGGCTGGTGTCCGGACACCGGACACACAGACATGTGAATGGAGCCTAAAGCTGTTCTCTGCGGTGCTGGTTGGGTACTACATTACAGTTTGTTTTCAAACAGCAGCATTGACGTGCCTGGATACAGTAACTCACCAATGCAGCCAGTTACTGTCCTCAGCTGTAGACTATTTAGGACAATTTCCCATTCACTTTAATCTACCCAAGTAGAAATTTAGAGTGGTCTGTTTCTGTTTCTTGAACTGTGCCCTTTGTGGTATCATCATTCCCCTAATGAATGTTCCACAAGGAGAAAGCGTCAATTCCAGGAGCATCATTAAAAGAAAAATACATTTTTAAGCATGTACTTAATTTGTCTTCGTAGACTGGAAGGGCCAGTCCTGATTTTACAGACCAACGTAAGGGTGAGTCAGAGACCTCTAATGAGACAAGTGATCCAACCAAGTTGTCTGGCTGGAACTTTTGAAGGGTCCAGTTATCAAGTAGAAATAAGTATATTCTGAACAAAGTCCTATACCCTGCTAAATAAAAGGAAAAGCAGCATTTAAAGGGAACCTGTCATCAGTGACCTCCCTATGAACTGTTTGCATAGGCACCTGCTGTGGTTCACCTGACTAAAATGCTGTTTTTCTTTAATTGATCAGTGGCTCTTTTACTAAGATATGATATTATTATTATTATAATAATATAATATATTATATAATATGAAGATCAGGCCGTTGGTGCAATGAGGGCGTACCAAGCTGCACTCCTTTCTGTGGCCAGACCCTAACTGGTTGCTGTAACTGACAGGATCAGCTAGTAGCAAAGCAACGAGGGAGGAGCAAAGCTTGGGTGCACAGGGGCAATGTTGATGGCCTTGCTGCACCCAATGCCTCATTTGCATATTCAGAAAAGGTATCATAACTTGGAAACAGAGCATCAGATCAACAAAAGAAAAATAGAGTTTTACTAACTAATTCACATTGTGAAGTAAAGTACTTCATTCATACAGCTATATATCCTTATAGATTACACAACATGACCCTAAACTGTTGGGTTTAGGTATTCAGGATGACTTTTCTTAATTACTACTACAATGGCCAAGCATACAAGACTACAACCCCATGAGAACAGGCTAAGGGTGCTTGTTTATGGCTTCTATAAAACACCATGAAATTTATACATTTTTAAAAGCATTTTTGAGGTGGTGTTTTCAGCTACACAATGTTATACTTGGAGGTGCTTTAGGGATTTTTTTCATGTTTTATTCCAAAGTCTGGTGGAAAATGCCTGAAAAACGCCACACCCAGAGCATGCTGCAGTTTTGGAAAAAAAAGTCAAGGGACTCCATATACTGCATTGGAAGGGTTGTGGGAAGCGACTAATCATGCCAGGATTCACCTAACCTGAAAGCCTGGACCTGAATCCAGCAGGGAGTCATGTCATTTGCATACAGGGTACAGGAAGTATACAAAGGTTTTATTTATATTTTTGTTAATCAAGCATTTAGAAAGTATATATTTTTGTGGGACAAATGATCTATAAAAAAACATGCTGCTACTAGTGATAGGTCTTGTTTAAAGGCACATTCAAAAAAAATCAGAAAGTAGTATTTGGAGGGGTATATGGAGTTTTAAAAACTGAATTTTCATCCATTGAGAATTAAATACAAAATAATGCTCTTCAATGGCAGTCAACGCAAATGATAGTACTTCCTATATACTGGTCATTGTCAGTTTACTGCTGCTGCCTATTCTCACTGTCAGGATTGGAGGTAACTCTGATCCCAGCAGTTTAATCTCTGGCATGCCACAATAAATAGCAACAGGGGCACCTCAAAAGGTTAGACAGAGGGGAGCTCCCTTCCTTCTATCCTTCAATTGACCCTCTGTGAACACAGTCTTGGATGGCCGAGTAATTGAAATGGCCCTGTACATTTTGTAGACTTATATAAGGGCTCTCATAGACCTGCATAGAGAATCTTACTTCTGGCTGGCAAAGCAGATACTGAATCAGTGCAGTCATTAGATTACAGATCATATTATCCAACAGCACCAGAGTCATTTTATGCAGAATAAAGAAGCTGGTATGGGGTCTCACTGCACTGCCCTAACACTTAGCAATGTTACAAATGGTAGACCCAATGGAAAAAGTCTGGAGCGCTTCTTTAAACTAGTTTTAGTTAGGTATCCAGTGGTGTTTTTGGTGTGGAAGGCTAAATGTATTTGTCAGACTTCCCTTGAATGAAAAAAATATGACTGCATGTAGCTACCACTAGGGGGAGCTTATGAACTTACTACATACTGTAGTAGGGTCCCAAAAAGACATTTGAATTATATGTATGTATGCAGTTTGGAGATCTGTATGAGAAAAATAGAGGTAAAACCCCATAAAGATATATTATAAAATAATTCAATACATAATGTGAGCTATTCAGATTTAAAAAAAGACAACAAAAGACATGATTTGATGTTCAAGGGTAGATGTTTTTACCTGATTAAAGCCCAAAACATTCTTTGTTACTAGTTTTTTTAGCTTTCGGAATAGCCAGTTTTAGAACAGATAACCTGAAACCCAAACATCTGATGTTCAAAAACCACTGAAATATTCCGATTAGCATAAAAGGCATTTGTACTCTATTTTACTATAATGGTTCCAGTCAGTATTAACTTCTGCCAGCCAATAAGTCCAACCAAGCAGCAATCTTTCAACAATAAAAAATGCATAACTACATTTCATAAACTTCATAAATCCAAAACTTAGTCTAGTTCGATTTAATTCCAAATTACTAGTGCATTGGGATATCATTATTAAAAATAAAGTTAAATCTGAAGGCTGCATGAACTTGTGACAGAGACCCTGAATAATATGCTGGGTCAATGACTTTTTCTGATTCTTAAAACCTCTTTCGAGAACCTCCAGCTCTCCCGTCTCTGGAGCACAACCTTCTGCTCTATCAAACCCCATATTTTCTTTTTTTATAAAAAGCTGATCACATAAAATTACAAGGCTGGGGCTTCACAGCGGCATGTGTCACACATGATAAAAAAAAAAAAATCTGTATATCACATTGTGACATCTCATCAAATGACTGTCGGTGAGGTTGCAATGCAAAGCGTCAGTGGCATAACTACAACTAACTGGGCCCCACAGCAAATTTTTGAATGGGGCCCCCCCCCCAGAAACTTCCTCGCAACCCCCAAACTCACATGCAACCCTCACTCTTGTGGCTAGTCAAGATTGAGCTCTCCCAGACAAGGCCTGACAGCCGCTCCATTCGCTTTCTATAGTGTCACGGTATATAATGTCATTGTGTAATACTGTTGAGGGGGGCCTGACAATAAAATCTTTTATTCTCCCTCCTGAGGGGGCCCCTTGTGGGTCTGGGCCCCAAAGCAGCTGCTTCCCCTGCTTCCCCTATTGCTACGCCCCTGCAAAGCGTGATACGTGTCCAACAATGTTGGATTTTTGGTCACAAGTTGCACGTGACTTTTCCATCATAGACAACAATGCAGCTCACATACGACTGCAATCAGGGGTGCACCTAGCCTTTCTGCTGCCTGAGGCGAAAACTGAAACGGTGCCCCTATGCTACTTTCTTAACCTAACCCCTTTGCCACAATGAGAACGTTCATTGCCCATGGCCCTTCCGCTGCCCTCCTCTTACCCCTACCTGGTGCTGCCTGAGGAGATCGCCTCACCTGGTCTCATTGGTGGTGCACCCCTGACTGCAATTTGCCTGCAACCTTTCTGTGATTTGGATGTGTTTTCATAGTCAAGTCACTGCATGTTGAAAAAAGCTGAACAATTGTTTTTGGTCGCACAACTTTTGTGAGACTTACTGTAATGCAATACATGTTGCTATGTAGCCCCACTCACCTGACTTCTCCCATGCTGATGCGTCCCAGGTCTTCGACAGGGCTCCAGTGATGAAGATGTGTCCACACAAGACCACTGCAAACAATCACTGGCTGTAGAAATGTGATCCTCAACATTACTCGAAATCCAAAAAGTATATTCTATAGAGTTAAATGTCTACAAAACAGGGCTGTGGAGTCGGTAAGCCAAAGCCCGGACTCCAACTCCTCAATTTCCCCAACTCTGACTCCGACTTCCAATCCGACTCAGACTCCCTCATACATGGCACATGTTTAAGTGATAACTTTAAACAAACTTTGCATAAATCAATAGTACAGATATGTCATGACAAAAAAAGTTTGTAATATATGTTTTACTAGATATCTTTACTCTGAACTTCCAGTATCAGGCTTTTCTCTGGGTACAGCTCACTAAGGGCCTGATGTATGAAAACTGTCTAGGTCTAAGACTTTCTTTGTTGCCCATAGCAACCAATCAGAGCTCCCCTTTCATTTCTCCAGAGCACTATATGAAATGAAAGGGGAGCTCTGATTGGTTTCTATGGGCAACAAAGAAACGTCTACACCTAGACAGTTTTCATACATAAGGCCCTAGGTGTTTTACATCAGAGGAAAAGCAAACTAAAACATAAAGCATACAGAGAGAACATGCACTGGACAATTAATTTATGCAGTTTATTGAAACTAAGAAGTACTTGCCTTAAAGGGGTTTTCTCAGCAGGTTAATTCACTGGCTGACAGGCAGTTTGCACTTACTGTCTTCTCAGGCTGTGGGTGGGTCTCCAGCAGTTATTAGCATATATTAACTTACTCTGACAGAGCAGGAGATTGTGATCTCTAACATAATTACAGGTAAAGCCATGCTTCTCAGTCCGCACAACACTTGGACCTTTTGCTTACTGCAGGTACTGTAATCACTCAGATAACAGTCTTTCTGGTCTGTAGGTTACCATAGAAACCCATGTACAGTGTACCTGCTAAACTGCTAAACTGTACAGTGTACCTGCTAAACTGTCCATAGTTTATGACTAAAGTAAAATCTACTGACCACTGTATTTAGAAAATGTCTTCTTTTAACTGTCCCTTTATGTTGAAAGCTAATCTTTGTAACTAGTGAGAAAACCCCTTTATTCCTGTTTTCTCTAGTAACATAGTTTATAAGGCCAAAAAAAGACATCTGTCCATCCAGTTCGGCCTGTTATCCTGCAAGTTGATCCAGAGGAAGGCAAAAAAAAAACCTGTGAGGTAGAAGCCAATTTTCCTCACCCTCTTTCCCGACTCAGTAGATCTGAGATGAGTACAGCCATTCCTTCCCGATGCCTTTTTCATCTGATCTGTAGCAGAGGAGCTTCACTTCTAAGCATCTAAATAAAGGGCAGCACACATTCAGCTCAACTAAAAGCCTAGATCCTTAGATCAGGAATAGAACAGACATTTATAGGACATTTCATCATTTTCCTAAATTCTTATGAAAATATATTCAGCACATATTGCATTGAACTAACTGTACCAATGTTATATATTTGTGGAGTCGGAGTCGGTCCATTTTATTCCGACTCTGACTCCGACTCCACCAAAATCTACACCGACTCTGACTCCACGACTCCGACTCCACAGCCCTGCTACAAAATTCATACAACAGATCAACAAGACTAATGACATGGTGGCACACTGGTAAGGGCCAACTGAAATGAATAATATAAAGATCTTTACAGTAGTAGAAATCAAAGAATAATCATTTAGATCTAGAAAATGAATATATAGAAATGTAGATATAGACATATTTCAAATTTAATTGCCACTGGCAAGAAATACGAGGCAAAAAAAAAATATGAGTCAACACGCATAGGGTTCTTGAAGGTGTGAAATGAGTACCAGCCTATACTGGCAGAGAAAGAAAGAAGCTGCTCTAATGATATAAGGTGGCAACCACAGAGAATGAATATAAGTAACATATCTAACTTTCAGTTTTGTTAAGAGGAAGCAGTAAATGTAGCGTGCAGATAAATCACTGTTAACAAATGACACTGTCTGTGGAATATGTCAGCACTATAGAAATGAGTAAAATAAAGTAAAATAATATTTGGGATGATCACAAGCAAAAGCAAGAACTTTGAATCTAAGTGGTGGTTAAAATGCTATATTCCGTGGACCTCAAAGCAAGGCATTAGGCGTGTACACAGATCTCATTGGGCCCCATTGCAAAACTTAGCACATGACCCCCCTCCACCCCACCCATGTGTGTCTAACATTCCCAGGCAACATGGAGTGAAAACCATGACTACCTGGATTTCTGAGTAATTTGTATTTTTATTAAATGGGTTATCCCATGAATAATGAAAAAAATGAAAATCATATATGATCTAGTACCTGACAACCTCATTCTAACATAGCCAGAACAAGCCCTGTACCTACATGGATCCAGAGATCCCCACTCATTGCCCCAATAGTTCTGCTACATTTATTTCACGCTTTAAGATTTGGGTTCTTGACCTTTCTCAGCGGGCATGTCCTCAGCTAGCAGTTAAAGGATAGAACTGAGCATGCACTTCTGTCTCAGTGAGCAGGACAGAGAAATTATACAGTACATGGCACTATACAGACACATGTCATTAAATAACTTAATAGCTCAGCTAATCCTGGATAGCACATGGTTACAGGGTACCAGTATTTAGTAATATTCCAAAAACACAAAAAGTGTTATAATGACATTAGGGACATTTTAACAAAAAATTCAGTCAAAAGTTTAGTTATTCTTTAAAGTGCAAAAAACAATGGTAAAATGTTTTTGTTTTGTTTTTTTTGTTTTTTTTTTTTTTGGGGGGGGGGGGTTTGCATTATCTTCCAAGAAAAAGTTTATAAAAGTTAATCAATACATTACATGTACCCAAAAGAGGTGCCGTTGACAAATCATCATACGACTAGGTCATTGGAAAATGGTCTTCAACACAAACACAAAAAAATTTCCATTTTTGAAAAACTGTATTAAGGCTGCAGGCTGTGACCCAACCAGTACCCATACCTATACATTTAACCAAAGCTTCGATTTACCTTGCAATCCATTTGATATACAGTCCGGTCACGCCCCCTCTACTCAGTAATCACCAGCACACTAACATGCTCTTTGTTTCACAAGACTTTTAGCTAGGTAAATGATAGCAACACACTGAGCATGCTCAACCTAACAAAGGCTGAGAACTACAGGTCGATGCCATGGTAACTTATGAGGAGACACAGTGGGTAGCAGAGTAAGAAAACTGCTTTTATAGCTACTGAACAATAAATATGTACATTTTACATTATATTAGGTAAATATTAATGATTAATTACTCTAAAACATAAGTTATATTTAGGGTAACCAGAATACCCCTTTAATGGCAAAATAGTACTTTAGGGGTTAAAGTGACCCTTATCTATTGAAAAAGGGATGACTAACTCATTGGTTGGTGTTCCTTTCCTGGCTTTTGGCTTCCTCTCTTGTTTGGACTTTTACTACTTCAAACAACCTTGTTTGACTTTCTCAGTCAGACCATTTACTGCGGCTAGAGAGGGAAGGGGATGAGTTACTCAATTAGAGCATCAATAAGTACAATGCTCTTCTGTGGGCATCTTTATCTAGATCTTGGCCATAGTGTTGTCCAAATTCAACAATCTACTATTAAATTAATATGTAACATATTGTCCAAATTCAACAATCTACTATTAAATTAATATGTAACATATTTCCCTTAAAGCAGCAGTAAACTGACAATGCAATCCCCATCTATGTCAAAGGAGAATACATAAAATACAACCGCACACTGCTGCCAGATAAAGCACAAAATGCCATAATGATATAGAGTATTCCAAAGCTCATGCTATGCTTGTTTGATAAATCAGAGACTCCTGGCAAATATATTTTGTACTAAATTATCTGAGCCCATTCAAGGGATCGTCAAGGTGGTCTCTGCAGAATGGGAACCTAACACTATTTCCTACCTGTTACGTGCCAGACTTGGCTTCCATATAATCAGGGGGTGTTTTGTTCCCATTAGGTTCCCATTCTGCAGAGACCATTGCATTAGGTTCCCATTCTGCAGAGACCACCTTGACGATCCGGTGAATGGGCTCAGATAATTTTGTACAAAATATATTTGCCAAGAGTCTCCGATTTATCAAACAAGCATAGCATGAGCTTTGGAATACTCTATATCATTATGGCATTTTGTGCTTTATCTGGCAGCAGTGTGCGGTTGTATTTTATGTATTCTCCTTTGACATGTATTTAGCCATAGCAACCAGCACCTGCACTCTGGGATGTGCTGACTGAAATTTCTCTTTTTTTTTTTCCAATCCCCATCTATATTGGAGTTCTATATCTCTGTGCTGATTGGTACACAAGGAAAGTATTTCGTATTTAATTCTCAATGGCATAGTACTGCTGAAATGAAAGAAAAAAAATTCTAAAACAAATTTCCTTTTGGACAAAAGTGTCCCTATAAATAAATTATACATATGGTCTTTACAAAAAGACTCCCAGCAAAAAAAGAGCTGAACAGTCTGGAGTGAAAGCCCCCTCCCTGGGTCAAACACTTTAGATGCTGTGGCCATATTGGAACAACTCCAATGAGAGAAGCAGGGAAGACGTAACTGCCCTGTAATCACTGGTTGGTAGTGCTGCATTGATGGGTCACATAAGAAACCCAGAGATGCTGCTAAAAAGGTACAGCCAGGCTGCATCTGGCAAGTATGGGGAGAAGCTGTTGTTGTTCCATTGGGCCTGTGGGCCCTACATTATGCCCTTGGACTTGGATTTGTCCATCAACCTTACCATGTATCAAATAACATAAAAGCCACACAGATGTGGTACACCAGCTGATAGTCCAAAGGAAGCAAAAAGTTTGTGAGTTAACGGAGCAAACCAGTCTAGACTTAAAATCATGTCATAAATTTAATTTCTGTGGACAGACAGCAAAGTCAACATTTATGGTTAAAATAAGAATAGGTGTCAACAGCCTACATACTAGATACCATGTAATCTATCAATATAATCAAAAAATCAGTTCATCATACACCGACAAAGACTAAGCAGGAAGGAAATCAGAGCTGTGAAGCAAAAAAATAAAAATGCCTTACTCAGAACCAGCTGTTTCATCAATTTGATCAATTACAATGCAAAAATATACCGACCTGAAATAAGCAACTTAACAATTGAAGGGAGAATATTTGCATAGTACAACATTTAAAAGTTCAAGTGATTGTGGTCAAACCAGTACTTTAATGCCATGTTTTAGGCATAAAGTTGAGGCATACGTTTTTAGTACAATAGACATGACTAGTGTTAACAAACCAAGGTCTGTACTAGTTTCCAAAAAATATCATGATTGCAAATCTTCATTGTTATTTTTTAGGACTAAAACATTGATGGCCTGACATTAGTGTAGGCTATTAATGTGTGATTGTTTGGTGTCCAACCCCTGCTGATCTTCAGAAGGATGTGGTCATTAATGCCTAGTGTTGATCGAGCACCAAAGTGCTAGGGTAGAACACTAGGTGATGCTCGAGTGCTCTACAGAGCACCCGATCACAATGGAAGTCAATGGGAGAACCAGAGACCTAAACCAGACACCCCCTGCTCTGAAGAGGGGAGGTGTCTGGTTTATAGGAAAAGGTCAGAAAATGATGGAAACACCACTGAAATGGTTTGGGAACAGCATGGGGAGGATGTCTGGATGCATCTTGGACTCCAAAGTCGCTGCTGTTAACGATGTTGTCCAAGTATTACTCCACTTTTACAGAATGACAAGAATATGCCCAAAACCGAAGATAAAATTGATTTTAGAGGAAAAATTGTTAGGAAACATATATTTACGTGTATATAAAGTGCAAGTGCTGCCAAAAATTACAAGGAAGAGGCACTCTGATACAACCGTTATATTACATAAAGGAGGGCCTCATTCACATTGTGGTACAATTGCTCATGTCGTGAGACTCCTACACTCATAAAGCCTATGCACTAAGTGAAAGGGCTGCCAAAAATTACAAGGAACAGGCACTCCAACAGCAGAAAAAATTTCACAGAATGTCAGAAATATTTAGAATGCGCAAATGTTATACAGCAGACGCAGCGCAGGTAATGGCGCCTTGATTAGCGGCAGAAAAAACCACACTGATTGTCAGGTATTTAGGATGCACAAATGTTATACAGCACACGCAGCACAGGTGGTGTTAAGGTCAGGCAATTTTGTACAAATTTTGCCCCCCCCCCAAAAAAAAAAATATATATTGCAGCCAGATAAAAAAAAATAGTCCTTAAAAGGACTTTTGGGTCTTTTGAAAAGAAAAACTAAATCTGCCTAGCCAAATCCTATCCCTACACTATCTATTCCTCCTTGCGCAAACGTTATACAGCAGACGCTGCGCAGGTAATGTCGCCTTGATTAGCTGCAGAAAAAAAACACACCGGATGTCGCAGGCATTTCGGATACACAAATGTTATACAGCAGACGCTGTGCAGGGGGTGTTCAGGTCAGGCAATTTTGCGCAATTATTGCCCCCAAAAAATATATATATTTTGCAGCCAGATGAAACAATAGTCCTTAAAAGGACTTTTGGGTCTTTTGAACAGAAAAACTAACTCTGCCTAACAAATTCCTATCCCTACACTACCTGTCCCTCTTTGCAGCAGCTCTCCCTGACTAAGACTGAGCCGGGTCACATGTCACCGGGTGCTATGTAGCACCCGATGACGTGTTCCCAGCCAGCCAATCACTGTAATGCCAGTACCTCCCCGTACGCCGATTGGCTGCATAGCAGCCAAGAAACGTGCAGGGAGGGGACACTATTAATGCCCACTATTTTATTTTTTTGTGGTGGAGAAAAAGCAGCTGCACTGTTTTTTTTGTTGTGTTTTTACATTGTTTATACATTGATATTTTTAACTGACACACACATACAGTATATATGTGACTTTAATTCAGCTTTTACAAGATAAAACCACTTTTTAGTGGAATATCCTAGAATTACTATTAACCTCTTCAGGACCCTGCCATTTTTCACCTTATAGACCAGGCCATTTTTTGGAAATATGATGTGTAATTTTGTGGTAATAACTTTGGAGAACTTTTACTTATCCAAGCCACTCTGAGATTGTTTTTTGCAATACATTGTACTTCATGACAGTGGTAACTTTGAGTTGATATGTTTCAACTTTAAAACCCAAAATGTTATGGAAAACATGGAAAAATTTACAAAATTTCAAAATTTGAATTTCTCTGCTTTTAAGATGTTTAGTGCTACCTCATAAAATAGTTATGACTTTTCCGATATGTTTACTTTATGTTGGCATAATTGTGTAAATATCATTTTAGGTTTTTGGACTTTAGAAGGCTTAGAATTTTAGCACCAATTTTTAAAATTTTCAAGAAAATTTCCAAAACACACTTTTTAAAGGACCAATTGTTACATAATAGAAACCACTCATAAGTGACCCCATTTTGGAAACTACACCCCTAAAATTACTAAAAACTGATTTTACAAACTTTGCTAAACGTAACAAAAAGGAGAAAATATATAACCTGGATCGCACATCCCCAAAGTATGCCCTTTGATCACTAGTGCTTCTCAGCAAAATTATATGGCTTCTCAGCGCAATTTACAGCGCACCGCCCCCTAACTAGAGGCATTGGTGTGCAATTTGATCAAACAGCATAAGCCCACTCACCACGTCAAGGTTGCCTCTCAGAGTGGGACCTACTCTAAAACGATGCAGCACTGCGCAGCGACCCCAAGACGCCGCTCCAGCGGGCGGCGGGGCCCAGTCGCCAGACAGCACCTCGCAGCCTGACGAAACCCCAGCACTGGGTCCCGCCAACCCGCCAGAGCGCCTGTGGTGCTCGTCCGGCGGCTCCTGGCTTGCTGTGGGGCTGCGGCTCTTGGTAGGCTCAGTTGGTTACAGACTGCCTGGGCTTGCTGGGGGTTGTGGTTCCGCGGCGGCTGGGGTGCCGTTTGGCGGGTGCACCTGGCTTATGCGGCTGTTCACATGGTGCGGTACTGCGTGGTGGCTTCTTTGTCTCTGCTCTGGTGGGTTGGCGGGACCCAGTGCTGGGTTTGGCAATCGCCAGGCCGCGAGGTGCGTTCTGGCGACTGGGCCCCGCCGCCCGCTGGAGCGGCGTCGTGGTGTCGCTGCGCGGTGCTGCATCGCTTTAGAGTAGGTCCCACTCTGAGAGGCAACCTTGACGTGGTGAGTGGGCTTATGCTGTTTGATCAAATTGCACACCAATGCCTCTAGTTCAGGGGGCGGTGCGCTGTATATTGCGCTGAGAAGCCATATAATTTTGCTGAGAAGCACTAGTGATCAAAGGGCATACTTTTGGGATGTGCGATCCAGGTGATACATTTTCTCTTTTTGTTATGTTAACTTTGCTAAACCTTTAGGTATTCCACAAGGGTTATAGGATAATGGAGGTGAAATTTCAAAATGTTTTTTTTTTGCAGACTCTGATCAATGTTTTCCTGTAATGCAGAAAGAGTTAACAGCCAAACATACCACAATTTATATTAACCTCATTCTGCAGTTTACAGAAACACCCCAAATGTGGTTGTATAGGCACATGGCAGGGGTCAGAAATGAAGGAGCTCCATATGTTTTTTTGGAGGGCAGCTTTTGCTGGAAAGGTTTTTGTGAGCCATGTCATGTTTGAAGAGACAATAAGCCCCCCCATACTGTGTAACACCCCCAAATGTGACCCCATTTTGGAAACTACACCCTTCATGTAATTTTTAAGGATTGTAGTGAGTACTTTTATCTCACATCCCTTTCATGGAATTTAGAAACATGTGGCTGTGAAAATGAAACATTTTTTCAACTAAAATATTTGTTTAGCTTCCGATTTTTTATTTTCACAAAGGGTAGTAGGAAAAAAGCACCCCATAATGTGTTACTCATTTTCTCCTGACTATGGCAACACCCCATATGTGGTAATAAACTGCTGTATGGGCACACAGCAGGGCTCAGAAGAGAAGGGGCATCATATGGCTTTTGGAGGGCAATTTTACTGGAATAATTTTTAGGCACCATGTCGCATTTGAAGACCTCCTGATGCACCCCTACAGTAGAGACCCCCAAAAAGTAACCCCATTTTGGAAACTACATGACCATTGAGTTTTTCATGGGGTGTAGTGAGCACTTTGGCACCACAGGCTTTTCATTGAATTTAGCAACACTTGGTCATAAAATAAAAAATTACATATTTCACATGAAAATATCACTTTATGTCCATTTTTTTTTTATTTTCACACCCCGAGGACTTTTTAAAGGAGTATAGAGAACAACTTGGCCCAACAGGTATTTCATATTTACAAATGATAACAGAAGAAAATCACCCCATGATTTACCTTACCCTTTTTTTTCCTGAATATGACAACACCCATATGTGGTCAAAAAATACTTTATGGGCACATCCCAAAGCTCAGAAGGGAATGAGCACCATGTGCATTTGAGGTCTAGTTTGGTGATTTATACAGCATTGACAGACAGCTGCAGAGGCTCTGAGGTTAAATAGAAAAAACAAACAAGAAATGACCCTATTTTAGAAACCATACCCCTCACAGTATTTACCAATGGGTGTATACATTGTGTATTGTAATTCATTGGCTGTCAGCATTACACTGACAGAGTGTCTATGAGACCCAGCCTGGGGATCTCATAGGCTTCCATAGCTGGCAGGCTCTGATGCCTGTGCAAGGCATGGGGCTGCCATAGCAGCCATCGGGTCCCCGTCACAGCAGCACAGGGACTCAATGGGGTCGGAGAGGGAGCCCGTACCCGCCACAAATCCCCTACATGCTGTGGTCAGTGTTGACCGCGGCATACAAGAGGTTAATGCGCCGGCATGAGTGTACCGATGCTGTCGTATACAGCAAGGGCTCGGATGTCGGATTCCTACCATTAGCTGATGTTCTATTGATAAAATATTTTCCATTGGAAAAAAATGAAAATGCCGCATATGTGAGACTTGAACTATGCAATTATAAAAGTTATTAAAAGTTAAATCAATGGTTATGTGTACCCCATAATGGTGCCATTAAAAACATCTTTTTACATAAAAAACAAGCCTTCATCTGGCTACATTGACAGAAAAATACAAAAGTTATAGCTCTTGGAATGTGAGGAAGAAAAAAGGGAAAAATAATTGCTTCATCAGTAAGTTTAAAAATGCATACGGGGGGACGGTTTAATGTCATACAAGCTTCATTTTATCAAAAAAATAATTGCATATTCTTCTTATTTACAGGCTTTACACTACTACACAACAGATTACTATGTGTCTTCTGATTATGAAATTCCAGAGGTTTGTGATGTGAGCACCATACAGGAATTCAGCAAAGTCTTTCAACCATGTGTACAAAGCCTTGTATTTCTGATAGGTATGTCTGGCAATACTTTGGTTCTATTGACATACAGATTTGTCAAGAGAATAAAGTCCATGACTGATATCCATTTGATTAACCTGGCAGTGGCTGACCTTCTTCTGCTCTTGACACTTCCCTTTATGTCTGTCAGCGCAGTTAAAGGTTGGGTGTTCGGAACCCATACGTGCAAAGTGGTACAGGGCGTGTATGCCATCAATTTCTTCAGCGGATTCTTGTTCCTGACCTGTATAAGTGTGGACAGATGCATTGAAATTACCCGGGCAATCAAGGCCTTTACTATGCGTCAAAGATCCATTTACTGCAGCAAGCTAATCACCCTGTTTCTGTGGTTGGCATCTGTTTTACTCAGTCTTCCAGAATTAATTTACAGTGAATCCGAAATACATGATGGATTGTATATATGTAAGATGATATTCCCAGAAGATATCACAAGTACGGTCAAGACCATGAGCAATTTTCTTCAGATAATTCTTGGCTTTGTGTTACCTTTCTTGGTAATGACTGCTTGTTACTCCATTATTATCATAACCCTACTAAATGGCAGAAACTTTAGAAAGCACAAGGCTCTCAAGGTTATAATCTCTGTTGTGTTGGCCTTTCTGATATTTCAACTTCCTTACACACTGGTCATGTTCATGGAAACCACAGACTTTCTAGGAAGTCGTCAGATGCCATGTAATGTAAGAAAGAAGAAAGATATTGCCATCATCATTACCAGCAACCTTGCCATCACAAGATGTTGCCTTAATCCAATCATCTATGCATTTGTGGGGGTGAATTTCAGGAACGACATCCTTCTCCTGCTGAAGAATTTTGGTTGCATCTCTACCACCTACTATGCTCAGCGCTGTGGATCAAGCAGAGATACCCGCACCTCACAAATGATAGACACCAACAGCTTTACTTTGTAGAGACAATTGATTTGAAACGTTCTGAGGAGAAGAAATTTGGGGCTAAAATAAGAAATAGTCTTACTTTAGAAAATACTTGTATGAAACAGCACACTTGAACCCTTGAAAGTTAAGTTGTGTTAAAATGTCACTTTAAACTTTAGCATTACCAGTATATAATGGGACTTTTCTGAAACATATGTTGGTAATTAGCCACAAAAAAATGCACCACACAGTAGCCTGCTGCATAGGGAGGCACAGCCTTCTGCACTCTCCTATGCAGTAAAAAAAGGCCAAAAGGACACTTTTATGGCCTCCACCAGATGAATGTGGGCCTATGGCCATAACACATAAGCCATAAGCTCTTACAAGCATGACCCTCATTTCTCTTGTTTGAATTGTTAAATGGTCTGTTACTTAAAGTGGTTGTGCATGTTTTTTTATGGGGGTGGGGGTTGGAAAACCTATGAAGGGAAGCATAATTACCTGCTTCACGACTCTGGCTCCCAGCTCCAGGTCTCGTGATGAAAACTTCCAGCGCTGGGAAGCTGGTAAGTATGCTCCCCGTTGAAGGTCTGCCCAAAAGGGAAGGAGGGGGGGTTTGCTACCCTCCCCCAAACGTGTACAACCCCTTTAAGGTCTTATTTTGTATACGAGTCTGTGACATGTAGATTGGTGCAGAATATGTTGACGTTAAAAGCTAGTTTCACACTACCGTTAAAGAGATGGGGACCAGTGGAGATCCGTCTGCAACCTGGAACAGCGTTTTTTGTGTGCCCGATTCTTTGCATATTTTCTGGGTTAGATCTCCACTGGTCCCCATTATAGATAATTGGGCCAGTGGCCATCAGGTAGTCTCCAGCAATGCCAGATCCAGAGAGTTCCGGCTGGCTGCACCCTGCCAGATCTCTTTAATGCTAGTGTGAAACTAGCCTAAGTTGGTGAATTCACCAAACACACTTATATAGCAAGATGTAAACATAGCCTTACGTTGGGGAACCATGATAGCAGTTTCTGATTTTTGAAAGGGTTTCTACTCCTTTGTGGAAACCCTCAATACTGGAGCCATGGCCATTACTGGGGTGATGTTATAGGGCACATACAAAGCCAGTGAACCTAGATTCAGTCGCTAGACTGCATGTGTGGTAAATGTAACATAGTAACATAGTAACATAGTTTATAAGGCCGAAAAAAGACATCTGTCCATCCAGTTCGGCCTGTTTTCCTACAAGTTGATCCAGAGGAAGGCAAAAAAACCCTGTGAGGTAGAAGCCAGTTTTCCCCACTTTAGGGGAAAAAATTCCTTCCCGACTCCAATCAGGCAATCAGAATTACTCCCTGGATCAACGACCCCTCTCTAGTAACTATAACCTGTAATATTATTACCCTCCAAAAATACATCCAGGCCCCTCTTGAACTCTTTTAGTGAACTTACCATCACCACCTCCTCAGGCAGAGAGTTCCATAGTCTCACTGCTCTTACCATAAAGAATCCTCTTCTATGTTTGTGTACAAACCTTCTTTCCTCCAGACGCAGAGGATGGCCCCTCGTCACAGTCACAGTCCTGGGGATAAATAGATCGTGGGAGAGATCTCTGTACTGACCTCTGATATATTTATACATAGTTATTAGATCTCCCCTCAGTCGTCTTTTTCTAAAGTGAATAAGCCTAATTTTGATAATCTTTCTGGGTACTGTAGCCCACCCATTCCAGTTATTACTTTAGTTGCCCTCCTCTGAACCCTCTCCAGCTCTGCTATGTCTGCCTTGTTCACAGGAGCCCAGAACTATACACAGTACTCCATGTGTGGTCTGACTAGTGATTTGTAAAGTGGCAGGACTATGTTCTCATCACGGGCATCTATGCCTCTTTTGATGCAGCCCATTATCTTATTGGCCTTGGCAGCAGCTGTCTGACACTGGTTTCTGCAGCTTAGATTTCTGTTCACTAAAATTCCTAGGTCCTTTTCTATGTCAGAGTTACCCAATATTTTACCATTTAGTATGTACTGGTGACTTGCATTATTCCTTCCCATATGCATAACTTTACATTTGTCAGTGTTAAACCTCATCTGCCACTTCTCTGCCCAAGCCTCCAGTCTATCCAGATCCATCTGTAGCAGTGTACTGTCCTCTTCTGTGTTAATTACTTTACACAGTTTAGTGTCATCTGCAAAAATTGATATTTTACTGTGCAAGCCTTCTACAAGATCATTAATAAATATATTGAAGAGAATAGGGCCCAATACTGACCCCTGTGGTACCCCACTAGTTACAGTGACCCAATCTGAGTATGTATCATTAATAACCACCCTCTGTTTTCTATCACTGAGCCAGTTACTTACCCACATACAGACATTTTCTCCCAGGCCAAGCATTCTCATCTTATATACTAACCTTTTATGTGGTACAGTGTCAAATGCTTTGGAGAAGTCCAGATATACGACATCCATTGATTCGCTGCAGTCCAGTCTAGAACTTACCTCCTCATAGAAACTGATTAAATTGGTTTGACATGACCGATCCCTCATGAAGCCATGCTGATGTGGAGTAATTTGCTTATTTTCATTGAGGTACTCCAAGATAGCATCTCTTAGAAAACCCTCAAACAGTTTACCCACGACAGATGTTAAACTTACCGGCCTATAGTTCCCGGGCTCTGTTTTTGGACCCTTTTTGAATATTGGCACCACATTTGCTATGCGCCAATCCTGTGGAACACTCCCTGTCAGTATAGAGTCCTTAAATATCAGAAATAAGGGTCTGGCAATGACATTACTTAATTCTCTTAGGATACGGGGGTGTATGCCATCCGGTCCTGGCGATTTGTCTATTTTAATCTTTTTAAGACGCAGCTCTACTTCTTCCTGGGTCAGACAGGGCACTTTTATATTCTGCATTTCATCTGACAGTTTATTTTCCTCAGTGAATACAGTGGAGAAAAAGATATTTAGTAGCTTTGCTTTCTCCTCATCGCTCTCTGCAACTCCCCCCTCATTACTCTGTAAGGGGCCGACACCTTCAGGTTTATACTTTTTACCATTTATATAATTAAAGAACATTTTAGGGTTAGTTTTACTTTCTTTGGCGATTAATCTCTCGGTCTCTAGTTTGGCTGTTTTTATTTGTCTTTTACATATTCTATTTTTTTCCTTGTAGTTTTTCAATGCTTCCTCGCTCCCCTCCTGTTTTTAGTATATAACATAGCTCCTAAGAAGAAGATCTAAGGCTGCAGATTAAAAGACTACCATTAAATTACATAAAATAACTTTCTTTGATATAAGTCCAACTAAAATAAGCTTATTTTGATTAGAAATGCATATACTGAGTTCTTGTTCAACTTCAAGGTCCTACAGATCAAAGTCTATGGACACCTTTGGGGCATTCTTTATTACTAAATTCTACATATTTTGGGCTAAACATATGTTTTAGTTGGTGTCCATTAAAAATTTTCAACAGTTTCTTTTCTACAGACTTCTGTTTTAGTCCTCCGCAGACTGTTTCTTCTCCTCTATGAAGGCTTGAAATGTACCCATTATCTCTAGTTTTCTGACAGCTCATAACCACTCATTTAAGCAATATTCCTATTAGTTTGATCAGGGGTACACCTAGCCTTTCTGCTTAAGGCAAAAATGGCACCCCTTCCCTATGTCTTATTTCAAATGTCAAATTCTCAATCCTACGCCTCCCTCCGGCTTTACTGTTAAAGACATGTGGACAGACATTACATACAAGCTCCATATGGGGTAAAATAGAACCACATACCTATTACATCCAATGAGGTCTCCTGTGATGTAGATTTTCTCTTTCCTCATGTTCTCCATTCAGAGAACAGACCGCCTTGATGACTTCTTTCAGATGCATTTTATCTCTGCAGTTTGCCAAACAGACTTCTCAGGTTTCTCACTTTTGCTTCATCCTGCTTCATGGCATGTGCAGCCCCGAGTTCACAGAATTTAGCTTAAATGAATGTTTATGAGCTGTTAGAAAAGTAAAGATAAGATTTACAGATCCAACCGACAGGACTGTTCTCTGATGGGTTTCACTGAGAAGGTGAAGCAACAGTCTGCAGATTCAATGAAACTGAAAGCTGTAGACAATTTTTAATGAACACCAACTGAAAAAACTTATTTTGGCTAAAAATAATCAAAATGCAATCACTAAAAAAACTTAATTCCAAATTTGTCATATTGGTTTCCTCACATAGTAAAAGTACTGGATAAAACAACATGAATGACAGATGTTTTTTTTTTATTAATTGACTCTATAAAATATGAGCTGAACAAGGAAACAAATTCACGGAAAAAAATGCACTGTAACAATAGATGCAAACAATATATGGACTAAGCCCTCACTCTATTGATAAAACCTGAGACTCTTAGCCAATACATTTTGATCAAAATACATCTGTGCCCACCTACCCAGCACCATGGTGGTCTCAGGTTAGGCAGGTCCTACGCTAAACCTACCTATGCAGTTGTGCATCTATGGTTAGGAGCGCAGACCCTGCACATAGAGTGTGCTGCTCCTAGTTACCTCTATGTGCATCAGCAACCAGTGAGAGGAGGAGCACACACACCTATATGTACCACCTTAATCAAGGTCGCCTCTTAGATAGGTGGGGCAAAAGTGCACATGAATGCTACTCCCCTGATAATAGGAGCGCATTCACACCTGAAGGTGCCACTCCTTCAAGACATCAAAAAATTTTTACGGAAAAAAGATACAAAACATCCTGCAGGATATGATGTAAAATGTGCAGATGTGCAAGGCTACATTTAGAAATTCACTGAAAAAAATGCACTATAACAATAGATGCAAACAACATATGGACTAAGCCCTCACTCTACTGATCAAAATACATCTGTGCCCACCTACCCAGTGAATTTCTAAATGTAGCCTTGCACATCCGAACATTTTACTATCATATCGTGCAGGATGTTTTGTATCTTGTTTTCCGTAAATATCTGAACAAGGAAACAAGACAGACTAGATGCAATGAGACTTGTGTCATTTTATGCCTATATATACTGGCACTGAGGCAAATTGCTTAGATATTATACTGTTAATTCAATGTGGTAAACAGAATTGTATAAAAAAATGTGATTGCTAAACAAATAAAGCTTGTATGTATCAAAAGCCTTCTATGAAATTGGTCTCAAATTTAGTGAACATGCCCCACCATTCAAAAAGCCCACTATACACAGCCCCTTGATAGAAGTCTGCAATCCACAACCCCTCTTCCATGTACAATACTGCACTCACCTCTTCCAAGCTTCAGTCCTTTCCGACATGATTCCTCAGGCACAACTCTGCTGAAGTTCTTATATGATAACCGAATGTGCTGTCAGATGCTGAGCCTGATTTATGATGAGACATACGCTTCGTCATAAATTAGATCCATGCGGGAAACGGAAGCAGAGCAGCATGACGTAGGACATGCCGCGCTGCCAACCTCATCCACTCCTGCCCTCCTCCTTTCTCTCTACCTCCTGCTTGGCGGGTCTAATGCCTTGGTGATCCAGCGCGAAGTGAGAACGAGGTAGCCCCCCTCGCTTACCGTGTCTCTTGTCTTCTCCACTGCTGCCCGCCGCAATTGTGGCTGACTCTCTGTAGAGAATCTCCGTCTGTTGTCCGCTTCTGAAGAGCTTCCGAAGAGCGGTGTTGAAGAGGACACCGGCTATACATCGGCTGGAACTGCGGCCGCGGACGGCATGTGAGAAAACACGGGCTGTTGCTACGTTGTTGAGACCGCTCTTTGCTCAGTGTACCCTCGCTTCCTCATTGTTGTCACGGCTGTTATCATTATCGCCCTTGCCCGCTCCATTGTGAAGAATCACACTGCCGTTGCTCTGGTGTTCGGCTGTGGGGAGTGTTGGCTGCGGGCTGGCTGGACTGAAGGAGGGGGGCATGCATGAGGAGATGTGGAGAGACAGCGCTGTTGTGGCACGCTGTTGCGCCTGGAGTTGCTGGATGCTTCTGCCTTGGTTGCGGCGGTGTTTGCAGCTGCGTGGACCTGATTTGGTAGCATCCGTCTCCGTTTGCTTGATAGTCCCCTGGGTGGAATCGTGGAGGCGAACCCAGGCGGATTGAAGAGGCCTAAACAATCAGTCAATACAGCGTCTATAAGCTGATATGTTTTCTTTTTGCCTGTGGGACTAGAGACAAATCATTTTAGTAGATTACAAGTCCGTCTATATACTTGTTCTGTCATCTTTCTGGAAACTGCTCGCACTGTAAGAACTGCAAGAACTCCCTAGGAATTTCTTATGAATTTCGTATTGGTGGTATGTTACCTGTAGATTGTCTGGGGGAACTGTCCTGAAAAACCTGGCTATGGAATGGCACTTTTCATTAGGAGGAATACCCTAACATTTTAATATTTGAAATATATATGTGTGGGACACACGCCTGATAAGCGCGAAGACTGGCTGTTAGACGAACTGTAAGCCGCGTAAATTGCTTTTCCATAGTGTCCTAGGAGCAGAAGATTATGGATTGCAAGTGATTAATTATTCATCATCTTATGTAGGACATGAGTGCATACATTTTCTAAGTGTTCGTATTCTCTGTGGTTAAAAAGAGGTTTAAAAAAAAAAAAAAAAGGAGGAAAGGAAAGGGGGACAAAAAACAAAAAAACAAAACAATAGGGGGGGTAGAGGATTAGGCGGTGGGTGGAGGAAAAATAAATAAATAAGTAAATTAGGTCCATGCGCCTGGACTGAAATCTAAGCCAGCCCATGACTTTTGTAGACTTCAGCGTAGATGATAAATGTGGCGGTGCCACCGGCCCCACCCCCTTTTTAGGGAAGTGGCGTAACACCACTTGTGCAAAAAATGTTTGCTCAAGTGCTGTTGAAAAGTCACAAACATGCAGTTTGCAACTTTTTCACACCAGAAAACTGGGCTCTTTATCTGCAGTACCTGTAATACTGAATATACGGTAATAGTCCTTAATTCAGCTGACAGACTATCTTTAGATAGTTTGCACAGTATTTAAAAAAACATGGCTTTTTGTCTGACAACAGTGCCACAGCTGTCCATAGGTTGTGGGTAATAAGTTACGGCACTGTGCACTGACATGACTGGGCCCCACAGCAAATATTTAAACACGCTCAAGTTTGCTCTCTCAGACCAGCCACTCCATCTATTTCCTACACGTATATACTGTATTTTATGTTACTGTACATACTGTACAGTGGCAGACTGGGAACTTAAAGTGGCCCTGGAAAAAAAATACTAAAAGTGGCCCCATTTGGTAGTTGGGTCCAAATTGATGGAAAGCAGGGCAAACACAAGTAGGCGGGGACAGCAATACCACATTGTGGTACATTATACCACCCCAACACAGCCAAATACCATAGTCCATCACAAAATACTGCCAGCAGCACAAAATACATCCCCAAAAACTTGCACTGGCTGGCCATGAGGATGGCTCAGGCAGCCCCCTGGGCACAGGGGCGGGCTGGGCCGGGGGGCAGGAGGGCAGATGCCCCCCGGGCCGGTGTATGTCAGGGCTGCCGCGGCTCCTGAACTCAATTGTATCTGCATCCACTAGATGCCGATACAATTGTGCCAGTAACAGCCAGCGCAGGCGGAGCAGGGAACCTCTGGTTCCCTGCTCCGCTACTCCCGGTGGCCGGCGCACTGATGTGACGTAGGCGGCGCGATGACGTCATCGCGCCGCCTGCGACGTTCCTCAGGAGCAGACCCGCCAGAAGAGGCCGGGTCTGCATCGTGGGACCGCGTCTGGACAGGTGAGTATTAACTGCCCTCTCCCTACATGCACCCCTTAACCTAATACTGCCCCCTGCCTCCCTATACTGACCCCCCCATACTGGCCCTGCCTTACCCTAACCTTAATACTGGCCCCTGCCCACCTAGTACTGACCACCCTGCCTTACCCCTGACCCTAATACTGGCCCCTGCCTGACCCCTAATACTGACCCTGCCTGACCCCTAACCCTAGTACTGGCCCCTGCCTGACCCCTAATACTGACACTGCCTGACCCCTAACCCTAGTACTGGCCCCTGCCTGACCCCTAATACTGACCCTGCCTGACCCCTAACCCTAGTACTGGCCCCTGACCTCTAATACTGACCTGCATTAACTTATAACCCTAATATAGGCCCCTGACCCCTAATACTGGCCTGCATTAACTTATAACCCTAATATAGGCCCCTGACCCCTAATACTGGCCTGCATTAACTTATAACCCTAATATAGGCCCCTGACCCCTAATACTGGCCCTGCCTGACTCCTAATCCTAGTACTGGCCCCTGACCTCTAGTACTGGCCGCTGACCACTTATTTTGGCCCCTGACCCCTACCCTAGTACTGACCTCTAACCTTGGACCCCTAACCCTGATACTAGCCCCTTACCCCCTAGTACTGACCCCTAATACTGGCCTTGCCTGACCCCCTAATACTGGCCCTGTCGCACCCCTAAGGCTACTTTCACACTTGCGTCAGCAGGATCCGTTTGTGAGATCCGTCCAGGCTCTCATAAACGGATCCGTCCTGATAATACAACCGTCTGCATCCGTTCTGAATGGATCCGTTTGTATTATCTTTTACATAGCAGAGACGGATCCGTTCAGAACTCCATTGAAAGTCAGTGGGGGACGGATCCGTTTACTATTGTGCATGAGTAAACGGATCCGTTCCCATTGACTTACATTGTAGTCATGACGGATCTGTTTCCATTCTGCTCAGTCAAGCGGACACCAAAACGCTGTCAGAGCGGAATGGAGACGGAACGGAGGCAAACTGATGCATTTTGAACGGATCCTTATCCATTCAGAATGCATTAAGGAAAAACTGATCAGTTCAGGGCCGTTTGTGAGAGCCTGGGACGGATCTCACAAACGGATCCTGCTGACGCAAGTGTGAAAGTAGCCTAACCCTAGTACTGGCCCCTGACCTCTAATACTGGCCCCTGACCCCTACCCTAGTACTGACCTCTAACCCTGGACCCCTAACCCTAATCCTGTCCCTAACCCTAATATTGACTGCTAATACTGACCCCTAATACTTTCCCTAACTCTAATACTACGCCATACAGACCCCAAACCCTACTACTGACCATTAACCCTGAGGCTACATTCACATGACCATATGTGTTTTGAGGTCCACACATTGCGGATCCACAAAACACGGATACTGGCAGTGTGCATTCCACATTTTGTGGAACACACATGCCCAGCCCTATGATAGAAATACCTGTTCTTGTCTGCGATTGCGGTCAAGGATAGGACATACTCTATCTTTTTTTGCAGGGCTTGCGGAACGGAACTTAGGATTTGCGGCCCCTTTTAAGTGAATGGAAATACGGTTGTTTGAATGTACCCTAACGCTGCCTCTAACCCCAGTACTGGCCCCTAACTGATACTGACCCTAATTCTAATACTGGCCCTAAGGGTGCATTCAGACAACCGTATTCAGACGACCGTATTTCTAAGTCTGAATCCGTTCCACAATTTTGCCGAACGGGTGCGGACCCATTCATTTCAATGGGGCCGCAAAAGATGCGGACACCACACCATGTACTGTCCGCATACGTAGTTCCGTTCCCCCCAAAAAAAATATAGTGCATATGCCCTATTCTTGTCCGCAAGAATAGGCATTTCTATATAGGGCTGGCACTGTGCGTTCCGCAAAATGTGGAACGCACAAGGCCAGTATTTGTGTTTTGCGGATCCACAATTTGGGGACTGCAAAACACTTTTGGTCGTCTGAATGTAGCTTTATGCTAATACTACGCCTATCCCTAATACTGACCCCTAACCCCAATACTGACCCCTAACCCCAATACTGGCCCTTAACTCTAACACAGTGACCATAATATATGACTGTCCACATATATCTGTACACACTGCATCTTTTATACCTCACACCTGACATATACACACAGAGTACTGATACGTCAGGTACAAGGTATAATAGATGCAGTGGGTAAACGTATATAGTATATACAGCAGTGTACTGATATGTGAGGTATAATAGATGTAGTGTGTACAGGTATATAGTATACAATGCAGTGTACTGATATGTGAGATACAAGGTGTAACTTATACTGTACATCACACCTCACATATCAGTACACTGCTGTATATACTATATATCTGTACACACTGCATCTATTATACCTCATATATCAGTACACTGCTGTATATACTATATATCTGTACACACTGCATCTATTATACCTCATACCTCACATATGAGTACACTGCTGTATATACTATATATCTGTACACACTACATCTATTATACCTCATACCTCACATATCAGTACACTGCTGTATATACTATATATCTGTACATACTACATCTATTATACCTCGTACCTCACATATCAGTACACTGCTGTATATACTATATATCTGTACACACTGCATCTATTATACATCATACCTCACATATCAGTACACTGCTGTATATACTATATATCTGTACACACTGTATCTATTATACCTCATACAGAGGGCACAGAGCATGTGGCACTATATACAGAGGGCATATGGCACTGTATACAGAGGGCACAGAGTATGTGGCACTAATGCTACTGTTATATTCAGGGCACAGAATGTGGCACTAAGATGAGTTTGTGTCAGTATGCAGGGTGCCAATGTGTTGGTAAAGCGTGAAGCTGAAGACATCTTCTCGGCAAAATCTGCAAAGCTGCATTGTGGATGGGAGGAGTCGTCATGGTGGTCTGAACCAGATGGGGAAGGAGGAGACGTCACCTGTAAGTCACTAAATGGAAATGATTATTCTGCTACTGACTGTGTATGATGGGAGCTGTAGTCACCTGGATGATCTACAGCTGATGATGGGTGGTAGCATGCTGTTTTGCGCAATAACTCCCAGCATCCCTTTACACTTGTTCAGGCCATACTGGGAGCTGTAGTTTCATATGGCGAGGGCTGACCTGACTACTCAGATGGTATCTGTACTAAACATTTAAAATCTGGTAATGTATTTATGTATTGAACTTGGTTCTGATGCTGTATTTATGTATTGAACTTGGTTCTGATGCTGTATTTATGTATTGAACTTGGTTCTGGTGCTGTATTTATGTATTGAACTTGGTTCTGATGCTGTATTTATGTAGAGAACTTGGTTCTGGTTCTGTATTTATGTAGAGAACTTGGTTCTGGTGATGTATTTATGTAGAGAACTTGGTTCTGGTGCTGTATTTATGTATTGAACTAGGTTCTGGTGCTGTATTTGACTTATGGGTTTGGTTCTGGTGCTGTATTTATGTAGTAAACTTAATTCTGGTTCTGTATTTGACTTATAGGTTTAGTTATGGTGCTATATTTCTTTTTGATTTTGTTGCTGTATTTGACATATGGGCCTGGTTCTGGTGTTGTATTCATGCAGTGAACTTGGTTCTGGTTCTGTTTGACTTCTAGGTTTGGTTCTGGTGCTGTGTGTATGTAGTGATCTTGGTTCTTGCTCTGTATTTGTGTTAAACAGACATCTGATGCTATACGTCTAATACTATCCATTCACATTTGCGTTTGGGTCACAGATTCTGTTAAAAAGACCGGGCAGAAAAGTTCTGCATGCAAGACCTTTTTGTCCGGTAAAAGAGCAGCATCCTGAGCAGACCCCATTGTACTCAATGGAGTCTCTTAAGCTCAGGGGTTGGTAAAATCTGGTCCCTCTAATGATCAGGCTGTTGCTACGGACTCAGCCATGTTCTGTATCTGGGATCCAACATGAAAACACAACCAGCTGCCGCCTTTTAACCAATTAAAGCCCATTTACCTATACCGGCTTTATGGTAGGCGGAGTTAAACAGGTTAAGGGTGGGCCGCTACACATGGGCCAGTGCTGTGTGCTTGCCCCCCAGGCTAAAATTTGCCAGCCAGCCCCTGCCTGGGCATCAGCCCACCAGGAAATTTCCCTGTAAGATCTTCGGCCAATCCACCCCTGATATTGTCACTGTATATAATGCCATTGTATAATACTATTGTGGGGGGCCTGAGAATAAAATCTTTCAGTCCTCCTCCTGGGTGGGCCCATTCTGAGTTTGGGTCCCGTAGCAGCTGCCTCCCCTGCTTCCCCTATAGCTACGTTACTAATAGTGCAGTTTAGTCCTATTCACTGCAACACTATGTTCAGATGAAAGCAGCCATGTTTTTCTAATCTCGGACAATCACCTAACAAGTATTTTCCAGAACTGAAGTATTGAGGACCTAGCCTTAGGGCTCTATTACAGCAACAGATTATCTGAGAGATTTTCGGACCAATCATTGGTCAGATGGCCATTTACACACACATCTTTTGTTATACACACCAGCTATTGGTCTGATTGGACAGATATTGGTCAAATAATCTGTTGGTGTAATACAGCCCTAATGACTGTCACTGATTACTGGAACACTGTCCGATTCACTTGAATGTAAAAAAAAAAATTCATATGAATTATCTTTAGTAAGTAGATGTTCCAGAAGAGTCTTGGTTATACTGAATATCAGAGATCGGTGGTTGAGGAGCTACTTGTGACTCGCACGTCTTTTTCTTTTGCTTCTCCAAGCTGGTGGCAAATGCTGGTACCAGCAATGTAATAGCATTACTGAAACTTGGCTAATAATCATATCACTAGCACTTGGTTCCTGGCAATACAGTCAGCAGGAAAGAAGTGGACTCCACCAGCACAATGGCTCTGATCACATATGTGTCATGGTTTCCAAAACAAAACTATATCACAGTGCCAGATCTGATGCTCTACAGACTTTGTGGTGCCCAATGTGTTAGAATGACTTATAATAGCATATGTTGGGTTCTGCTAAGGTGTCTGTCCTTTTGACAGAAAAAATAACTTTGCACGCATTGTCCTCTCCACCATACATAAAAAATGGAATAACATTGGACAACCCCTTTAAATAGCCTTACTTCCAATTTTGGTCAATGGACATTTTCTGATTTGTTGGTTTATTGTAAGTAATTTGTTGTAAATTAATAATAAATATAACTGTTGGCTCATTGCACAAACGTATTTTAAAAATCAATTACTATATATAGATAGAAATAAATAGATAGTCTAAAGGATGTAGAGACAGCACTACTTCTAATAATTTCATATGGTGGCAGTACCGGCAGTGTCAGGCCCCAGCCCTTGGGCCCCAAAAGATCAGTAGATGAATACAGATGACCGCAGCACTCACTGTCTTCAAATGTGGAAGGTTTATTCACCAACTGTTGGTGAATAAACCTTCCACATTCGAAGACAGTGAGTGCTGCGGTCATCTGTATTCATCTAGAAATAAATAGATAGATAGATACAGAGATTGGATGGATGAATCGATAGATAGATCGATAGATCAAGCAGTGGGTGCGGATCCACAGTACCAACTAACCAGTTTGACTTTGGGCTAGTCCTAAGGGCATTTACCTGGTGATCCCCTGGTTTTCAACCTTTAACCCCTGTACAGGTATCTGGCCTTTGAAGCAGGGGAGCAACCAAACTGCTACCTCTTGGAAAAGTTCATTGACAGCGGACTCTCAGGCACTACTCATAATTTGGAAAGAAGCTGAGGCAGGGCAGAAAGAGTTTGTGCATTGAAACTGGCTGAGGTAAGGGCAGGCAGCTATGGATCAATACAGCAGTCAGGCTATAGTCAGCGCAGACAGTTGCTGATCAGAGTCAATGAACAGGCAGAGGTACCGTACATGGGCAGTCAATCAGATTAGCACACCTTCACTTTAGCAAGCTAGAAACTTAAAGCTCTCAATATCCTCTCACTGGGGAAGGTGCCTTAAATACTCAGACACAGCCAGCCGCAGGATGGGGGAAACATTTGTGCATGTGCAATGACCTTTTCAGAGCCTGGGAATGTGCATCCTATGGGTGAAGATACCAGCCTGCAGATAAAAGTGCAAGCTGTGGCCTGCCAGAGCAGCAAAGGACACTAGTGGCCAAGGCCGCTGTGGGTGAGGGGCACTGGCACCCAGCTGCTGGCCACGACAGGAAGAGTAAATGAGGCAACACTCATGCCCACCTGGGAGAGTGAGGCAGTGGTGGGCACGGGTCACAGCACTAATAGATAGACAAATAGATATATAGATAAGAGTAGATAAATGCCTAGTTAAATGCTGTTCTAGAGCTAAAATGGGTTAGGTCATCTGTGGTACAGCATATCGTCATCACTAAGTGCCAACATCTTTAATGAATCTCAGTTAAGCTGAAGGATACACAATATTCAAGAGGAAATGGAAATGGTCTTATGGAAAGCAAAACTAGTGTTTTTCAGTATTTGAGCTTTGTGCAAAACACACCATCGTATATTAAATGGACCTGAGCAAGAATTTATAGAAATGTCAAAGTGTGATGGGAATTCATCAGCCAGACATGAGTAATGTATTCTGATCCATGAAATATGTTACCTGAGTAATAAAATTAATAATTCACATCTACAGTATCTTGCCTTGAAAATCTTCAAATCAGTATCTGTTAACATCTACCATGGATTACTCCAAACAATTCAAGTACAGATGACAGGTGAAGTGTATTTGAATGGAGAAGACATCACATAGAGGTGATTTGTCTGGCCACGTAACCCTCCATCAGCAGACATCTTATGGACAGCACAAAAAACTTCGCAAACAAGGGGCATACTTTATGAAATATGGGAATTGGTACAGAATTTCAACAAAGCCTATATGAGTATGTGCTATATAATCATCTTACACACATATTGGTCATCAGTAATCAGAAAGTGGAAAACTCCTGTAATCAATCATTTCTACTTGAACAGAAATGGCGTAAAGACCTCTGCGGCTGCAAAACTGGCCACTAGATGGAGCACTGAGAGCTCTGTAATCAATCAAGTGTGAACTGTAGAGCTGTTTCTCCTGTATAAAATATTTAATTTATTATCCATAATTTATGTAGTGCTGACATATTTCACACAGGTGGATGTTCTCATTCGCATCAGTCCATGAGGAAGGGGTGCTAACAACCTCATATCTCTATAAGTGGCAGACTGTGGCAGCTTTTATCTGGCTGTAGTCATGGAACAAATATAAGTTTTCTAATAATCAAGAAGCCAACTGGTAGCGCATAAGGAGGCAAAATGTGAAATTAGCTGGGGGAGATCAGAAACAACATCAGAGAATATCATTTTATTTAAAGAGGGGTTGATGCTTAGAACAAACCCCTAGCAGAAATCTACAGGCTGGGTTTACATGTTGAGGTTTTTGCCACAGTAAAAAGAGAGTAACAAAAAGGCATAATAAAAACACGTGTGCTCACTGCGATTACATTACTTACAGGTGAAACATGGTAACCAACGTGTTTCACCAGTATAAGCCGTGTAGACAATTATCACATCACAAAACCCACAGTAAATCATGGTAAAAGCATGCATTTTTTAACGCAATTTACTGTTTTTGTAATAATTCTTTACTGTAATAAAAGCCACAACATGTAAATATATACAACCTGGACCCAGACCCCGGTCCTCCATTCCTCCTCACCAGCTCTGCAGTGAGGAGTTACGTGTATGATGTTAGCTTTTTCTGCAAAATTTAAAATAAGCAGAACTTGCTAAATAGATGGAATATTCAATATTTTTAGTCATTCTATTCTGCTATGGCTATTAGAAATATGATACATGTATGTTATATAATTGGCCACGTGGTACTCGACCACAATATGGCCACGCCCTGAATGGCCCTTGACAGCGCCATGTAGGTTTAAAGGGCATCCGTCATCAAATTTGTTCCTATGAAACTGGCTGACCTGTTACATGTGCACTTGGCAGCTGAAGGCATCTGTGTTGGTCCCATGTTCATATGTGCCTACATTGTTGTTTTAATATGTTGTTTTAATATATGCAAATTAACCTCTAGGAGCAATGGGGGCAGAAGCTCTGCTCTCTCTGCAATGGATGCGCCCTCCACACTTTGGTTGCAAAGACCAGGCATGGTGAAGTTTTCACTGCCTAGCCCTGTCAATCAAAGTTCAGAGGATGAGGCAGTTGCAGAGAAAGCCGAGTCTCTAGTAGTAACGTGAATGCCCCAGTTGCTCCTTGGGGCTCATTTGCATATATTAAAACTTCATTTTTCTCAGCAATGGTGGCACATATGTACATGGGACAAACACAGATGTCTTCAGCTGCCAAGTGCACATGTAACAGGTCAGCCAGTTTTATAGGTACAAATCTGCAGACAGATGCCCTTTAAAAACACTAAAAAAAAAAAAAAAAAAAGAACAGTAGCATTTCTAGACAAAGGTATTGATGTGCCAAAATTATGCAACATTTCATACATGTGGTACAAATTATGTCAAGGTGGACTCAAGCAATACTGATTTAAAAAATTCCACTCATGCTAAGTGGTGCAGTAAAAACTTCATGCTTCTGTGGCTAACAATCAGTTCTTTACAATACAAGTTTAGCAAAAGTGACCCAGGCATGTGTGGGCATATTGCAACCACAGGACAGAATGCCTCCTGCAAGCTTCAGCCTTGGCAGAGCCTTGTACATTCTTGAATCAGACATGCAGGTTGGCATTGAAAGTATCCCAAGACTCCTCGAAAGGTCAGGAAATCAGGATCAGTGTCGGACTGGCCCACCAGAGGACCGGAGGATCCTCCGGTAGGCCCCAAGCCACCCAGCCACTTAAAAAAAGCATACTTACCTGTCCTGCCGCGCTGCCGCTGTCCTCGGCTCCCACGCTCCACTGTCTTCCCTTCCGGCGCGCACTATGACCTGACGCAGCGTCAGGTCATAGTGCGTGCCGGCAGGGAAGACAGTGGAGCGTGGAACCTGATGGCAGCGGCAGCGCGGCAGGGCAGGTAAGTATGCTTTTTTTAAGTAGCTGGGTGGGCTGATCTGAGGTCTGGGGGGGGGGGGGGAGAGACCCTGATCTGAGGTCTGATGGGGCACAAGACGCTGACCGGAGGTCTGATGGGGGCACAAGACGCTGACCTGAGGTCTGATGGGGGCACAAGATACCGACCTGAGGTCTGATGGGGGCACAAGACGCCGACCTGAGGTCTGATGGGGGCACAAGACGCCGATCCCTGTACTGTGACATCACTGTGTTTATTATCCCTGTACGGTCGGTGACATCACTGTGTTTATTGTCTCTGTACTGTGACATCACTGTGTTTATTATCCCTGTACAGTGACATCACTGTGTTTATTATCCCTGTACAGTGACATCACTGTGTTTATTATCCCTGTACAGTGACATCACTGTGTTTATTATCCCTGTACAGTGACATCGCTGTGTGTATTATCCCAGTGCAGGAAGAGGTAAGTGGTCTGTGTTTGTGTGTTTGTTTTCTATTTTTCAGGGTCGTGAATGCAGAGGACTACGTCGGACCAGCTTTTTTTTTTTTAATAAAATGGTCAAACAGGGGTCTGGGGGAGTGTTTATTTCAATAAAATGTTTTATACTTGTGTGTGTGTATTTTTTTTTTACAATACTACAGTTTTAGTAATTATGGCTATCTACAGACGGCCCTGATTACTAATACTGGGCTTAGTGCTTGCCGGTATGGCAGGCCAGCACTAACCCCAACATCTATTACCTCAGCACCCACCGCCAGGGTGCCGGGAAGAGCCCGCAGAACCGGACCTTCTAAATTGAGGGTCTGGCTCTGGGGCGGCTGCAGGCTGGTACCATTAGGCTGGGAAGGGCCAATAACCGTGTCCCTTACCACCCTGGTAGTGCCAGGCTGCCGCTGCTGGTTGTATCTGGCTGGCGAAGGAAAAAAGGGGGGGACCCCACGCCATTTTTTTTTTAATTATTTAATTATTTTTGTAAATTATCCCTGTACAGGGATAATACACACAGTGATGTCACTGTACAGGGATAATAAACACAGTGATGTCACAGTACAGAGATAATAAACACAGTGATGTCACTGTACAGGGATAATAAACACAGTGATGTCACTGTACAGGGATAACAAACACAGATATTTCTTTATGGTGGGCCCCAAGAATTATTTCCTCTGGTGGGCCCTAGGTACTCCAGTCCGACCCTGATCAGGATTGTTCTATATTTCTAGATGTTATTTACCCTAATCATAGAAATGTTGTCACCTGCAGTGAATAGAATTCTAGATGTATACTGCTTATATTAGACTTAATTATTCTCTGGTGGGCTCTGGTGATTATAGAGTGATCCTCTGTTCATCTGGGTCCTGACATAGGGATGACTGATCTGAGCATATTGTATATGTATGCTTGCAATCTTTTTTCATTTTTTTTCCACAATACATGTCATGACATAACGACAGACAGAACTTTTTCTGGATAAACGCAGGTAAGAAGCTCAGAAAACCATGTGGACTATGACTGCTGCATATTTTATAGGCACAGTGACTCACAAATTCAACAAGGTTTCTCTTGAATAGAAATTTACTAAAATTGACGAAACACACACATGGTTACAAGTCTCTCAGGGTTGGTTATACATTGCATTGTGGCACAGAGCTTGGTGGTTACACACAGAGAATTGTATAGCACAGGGTTTGGTTACTATCAGCGGCAGAACAGTCTCCAGGTGTGACATGATAATAACTGGCGGTTACCAACAGTAGCAGAGAGGTCTCAGGTGATTGTCTCTAATGACTGGACAGTATTTGTAATCCAGAGGCAGGTGATGCATGGAACGGTTGCTACAGGTAGTAGGACAGCCTCTGGACTCTATACTTCTACAGAACTCTCTATACTTCGCACACAGGGTACTTGTATGAAGTGGTTGCCCCTAGCAATAAGATAGCCTCTTTCTGCACTGATAGTGTACTCCATTAATCACAGGAAGTCTCTTACTCAGGCCTAAGTTCTTCTTACAGGACACTTGACAGGGTCAGAACTCGCAGCAGGTGGTTTCATATACAATGGAATGGCAGAGTGTTGCCTCCAAAGGTGTGCACAGCCTGCAAAAATATATCTATATTAAACTACCCAAACATTCCCACTTTCCATCAAAACTTCCATAACCTAGCCTGTACATAGTATGACATTACACAACAACAGGGCGGTCAACCTTTACTTCTGTGCTGGCATTTAGGAGGTCAGGGAGTGCAGCATTGAAACACCTCTTTTCTTGGACCATGCCCCTTTCACTGACAAGTTTCACTGGATCCTTCTGATCTATAGCATATTGTCTGAAGATAGAACTGCATTCTTACTCCACACTGATGAGGGGCAAATACCCCCGAAACAGCTGTCGCACTATCTTGTAAATATATTGATCTATGCGCCGTTACTCTACATCTGACTGACATGACTACATTTGTATCAGGACCTATGGTGGCGGGTATCTTTTCTGTGTCAGGGACACTATAGGGATTGTAGGAGGTTCCTGACACGGGATCGCCCCTATCGGGGCGGGTGTTCCGTTCCTTAGGCAGGGCTTAAATAGTTGCTAGGGTCAGCTTTAGGGTACAAATTTTCGTTTAGGATTTAGTCAGTACATAACTTTTATCCAATCCATATCCCACTCGACATACTTCGCACTCTAGCAGCAACCCTTAGATAGACCACACTGACTACATGCGACACATGGGCACTTGGGTGTGTTATCATTGTATATGCCTGTTTTGAGATTGGACACAGTCTCTCCTTTTTTTATATATTTATATACCAATAAAAGCTATGTTTTAGAGGTTACTTCCTCTGTGATTACACTTTAGTGACTGTGCATGATGGAAGGTTGGAAACTAGGTTGCATGTGAAACCGACTGACAAAAAACTCTCTATTGAATTTCCACAGCTGCCACCCCAGAAATATGGTGAAATCGTTACCATACAGCCAATTTCTGAGGGCCAGGCGCATAGTATCTAATGAGAAGGAAATTGTTGATACACTTGAAGGTATGGTAGAGAAATTTGCAAAGAAAGGATACCCCAGGTCTAGTTTACAACAACAAAAACAACAAGTACTGGCTCTTAATAGGACATCTATGTTGAGGCCCACACAAAAGGAGTCTACCTCTAAACGTATACATTCTTTGTCGACGTACAATGAACAGAGTAATGCTGTTAAAAACATTATATGCCGACACTGGTCTATTTTGGGAAAGGGGTGCACTAATATTCCTGAGTTTAGTGTGCCGCCCCTTTTTGCATATAGACGGTCCTGTAACCTTAGGGACCGCCTAGTGTCCTCTGACACCTCGAAGGTGAAATCTTTGAGACAGACTGTACTGGCCCCCAGAAAAATGGGATGTTATCCATGTCTAGGATGTGTGAACTGTCGCCTTATGATCAAGGGCGATCAGTTCACGCATCCAGTTAATGGTTCCTCCTTCAATATTAAATATTATTGTGATACTGACTATGTGATATATGTGTTGTTTTGTCCCTGCAATATGATGTATGTAGGTGAAACCACTCTTGATTTGAAAACAAGACTGAATTATCATAGATATACTATTAGAAAAAGAAGGTTAGATTTGCCCGTATCTAAGCACTTTATTGAGTGTAAACATATTGAGCACCAACTACGTTTTCGCATTGTAGATCATGTACCCCCTCTGAAGACAGGTGGTGATAGGTCTAAAATGTTACTCCGCGAAGAACTTGAGTGGATTTATAGACTAAACACACTCAAGCCACACGGTTTGAATGTGGACTTTAGAATGAGCGCTATATTGTGAACATCTGTTGCCCTTAATGGGTTAGTCAACGTCCTCTGGGTTAAGATGGTTTTTATTTTACTATGTTCTGTAACAAGATTTTAATTGTGTTATTTTGTATGCTTTCAGGGACTGGCATTGATGCTGAAGGAGACAGAAGTCCATAATGTATATTTTTCAAGAGGGTGACACTGCGCATGATCGATATTCTCAGGGCATATTATATTACACTGAGTTCCCTTTAAATGGACAGTATGTTTATTTGTTTATCGTCCACTAATATGGTCATGGCCATTATATGCACCCACACTGGGTAGTTAGGGAGGGGGCATTGTTGGACCCTATCTATGTTAATATGGATGTGGGTCCTTGTTGCCGACTCCTGAGCTGGGCCAGTGATCACAGTGACATGTGATCACGTGACCCGTTTGCTCCTATCCTGGTTGGTTTAGTGTATTGGGCCTTGTGACCTGTGAGGAGAATCCCTTATTAACCTCTTGCAAGATTCTGTGTTGAGGTTTGCTATTTGTATATGTTGGATACATTACATACTGTATGCCCGTTTGTAAAATGGCGGTAGCCGAGCACGGTGTTTGCATTGCGCATGCGCCGGGACTTCATTGTGCGTTGCCCTTAGTTGGTATGAACGCACTGGAGGTTTCACACCAGTGCGCTTGCGTGACATGCGCATAGCCACTGGGTGTGTACTCTGACTCGGATAGACTTGGTAATGTTTAGAGCCGGTCTCGACATGCGCAGTGGCCCGATCGACACGCCGACAGTAGAGTGGTTTTGATGTGAGTTTTTGTCCCCTCTGGCATCAATGTAGGTTTTATTTATATTAAAACATGTGTGATCACATTGCCTATCAAGGCCGATTAGTGTATATTATGAGCATTTATTATATTTGATTCATGATCATGTAATATGAGTAACACTATATGAAATTATAACACAACATTTACACATATATGGATGTATTTTTTTATATATTATGAACAATTTTTGATTAATTGGTATGTATTGTTCATAATTAATTGCACAATGATTGCACTTGCACTTTATGTATTTAAACCTTGTTCACACCATCACTGTTGCTTGAGAAAGGCTCTAGAGTTGAGCCGAAACGTCGCGGTCCCACATTATGGGTAAATAAAGGATTCTTTTTGTTTATTTTTAAAGAGAGTGCTGCCTTCTTGTGTTATATATATATATATATATATATATATATATATATAGATAGATACAGTACAGACCAAAAGTTTGGACATACCTTCTCATTCAAAGAGTTTTCTGTATTTTCATGACTATGAAAATTGTAGATTCACACTGAAGGCATTAAAACTATGAATTAACACATGTGGAATTATATACTTAACAAAAAAGTGTGAAACAACTGAAAATATGTGTTATATTCTAGGTTCTTCAAAGTAGGTACCTTTTGCTTTGATTACTGCTTTACACACTCTTGGCATTCTCTTAATGAGCTTCAAGAGGTAGTCACCTGAAATGGTATTCCAACAGTCTTGAAGGAGTTCCCAGAGATGCTTAGCACTTGTTGGCCCTTTTGCTAATTGGGTTCAGGTCTGGTGACTGTGGAGGCCAGGTCATCTGGCGTAGCACCCCATCACTCTCCATCTTGGTCAAATAGCCCTTACACAGCCTGGAGGTGTGTTTGGGGTCATTGTCCTGTTGATAAATAAATGATGGTCCAACTAAACGCAAACTGGATGGAATAGCATGCCGCTGCAAGATGCTGTGGTAGCCATGCTGGTTCAGTATGCCTTCAATTTTGAATAAATCCCCAACAGTGTCACCAGCAAAGCACCCCCACACCATCACACCCCCTCCTCCATACTTCACGGTGGGAATCAGGCATGTAGAGTCCATCCGTTCAACCTTTTCTGCGTCGCACAAAGACACGGTGGTTGGAACCAAAGATCACAAATTTGGACTCATCAGACCAAAGCACAGATTTCCACTGGTCTAATGTCCATTCCTTGTGTTCTTTAGCCCAAACAAGTCTCTTCTGCTTGTTGCCTGTCCTTAGCAGTGGTTTCCTAGCAGCTATTTTACCATGAAGGCCTGCTGCACACAGTCTCCTCTTAACAGTTGTTGTAGAGATGTGTCTGCTGCTAGAACTCTGTGTGGAATTGACCTGGTCTCTAATCTGAGCTGCTGTTAA
>ONZH01026156.1:0-24133 GCA_900303285.1 Rhinella marina
TGTTGTCTGTATAGGGCCACAAATTCAGTAGCGGCAAATGTTCCCTAAATTTTTCTGTAACTGCCCAGACCAAGGCGAGTAATTCGAGTTTAAAGAGCTGTAATTACAGTCATTTCTTTTCAGTAGGCCTCAGTGATCGACTGGCGTATGCAATGACTCGTTCACGTTGGTCTTGCACTTGAAGCCAACACTGCTCCCAAGCCCTTCTTGCACGCAATCCGTATACAGTCTGAAGGGTTTAGTATAGTCTGGTAAGCAAGAATAGGGGCTTCGGTAAGTTTACATTTCAGATCATTAAAAGCGTTCTCCTGAGCACCAGTCCATACAATAGACGTCTTATTTGAACCTTTCTTATTAGGCTGGCCTTTTAACAAGTTCTGCAAAGGGGCTGGAACCTTAGTAAAATCCTGAATGAATCGTCTGTAATATCCAGCAAAGCCTAAAAATTTCTTTACTTCATAGATATTGGTAGGTGTGGGCCAATTTTTAACTGCAGCGATTTTATCAGGGTCAGGAAGAACCCCTTGAGCACTGACCACATGCCCTAGATCAGTGATGGCTAACCTCGGCACTCCAGCTGTGGTGAAACTACGACTCCCAGCATGCTCCATTTATTTCTGTTGAGTTCTGAGAGCAGTCAAGCAAGGGGGGCATCTTGGGAGTTGTAGTTTTACCACAGCTGGAGTGCCAAGGTTAGCCATCACTGCCCTAGATAGTGCACCTCAGACTGCAATAAGTGGCCCTTGGACGGTTTTACTTTGAGTCCATGTTTTATGAGTACAGCAAATACTTCAGACAGGTGTTGTAAATGGTCTTCGTAGGATTTACAGTATATAATAATATCATCCAGGTACAATAGCACACTCTCAAAGTTTTTGTGACCCAAGCAATACTCCATGAGACGCTGAAAAGTGGCTGGTGCATTACACAGGCCGAATGGCATATAATTGAACTCATAAAGTCCCATAGGTGTAGTAAAAGCTGTCTTTTCCCGGTCGTTGGGTGCCATGGGGACCTGCCAGTAGCCACTAGTTAAATCTAAAGTAGAGAAGAATGCTGCAGAGCCGAGGGCTGATAGGGACTCTTCTATTCTAGGCAAGGGGTATGCGTCTTTATGTGTGATGTTATTTAATTTGCGATAGTCTACACAGAATCGTATTGTACCATCTTTTTTATGCACAAGCACTAAGGGTGCAGCCCAAGGGCTATGACTGTCCCGAATTACATTAGAGGCTTTCATGTCGTTCACTATCTGTTTCACTTGCTGGTACATGGCTGGTGGGATGGGCCTGTATCTATCTTTAATGGGTAGATGAGACCCAGTAGGGATGGTGTGGTGGATCACCTCTACCTTCCCAAAATCCGTAGGGTGTTTACTGAAAGCAGCCTCATGCTCTTTAACAACCTTCAGGGTGCCCTCCTTCCACTCAGCGGGAGTGTTCTGATCCCCAATGTGCAGTTGCTCCCACCAGAGACCTGCCGGACAGACTTCCGCCTGGCTGGCGGACTGCGTGACTGGACCGTCAAAATGGACAATATCATCGTTCCCAACATGTATTAATTTAGCAACAGTCTGGTATTTGTGCAACTGAATAGGTCGGTCACTAATGTTTAGCATGCGGATTGGCACCCTACCACGCTTCACAGTAACTAGACTGCGAGCAGCAAGCAAATATTCTTTTCCCCCATCCAGTATAGGTTCCACAAGGGCCTGGTAAGCTTTCCCATGTGGTCCTATACGTGCTTTACACCAAAGTAATGTCTCTGAGTGAGGTTGTAACCATATGGGTTTAGCATCAGTAACCCTTACATTTCCAATCTCACCCTTGTGATCACTGAAACTTTTGTGCCCCCTGAGTTCCCTCAGTGTATGCTGTAAAACTCTGCGGTCCGGCAAAGGTGCTGTAACTAACTCTTGCTGGAGTATACACATCAATTCCTCCACACAGTTTTGCAAAATATTCATTCCCAATACAACTGGGGGAAAACCCTCATCATGCACGTGCACAACTATTAAACCTTGCCGCTGTAATTCAGTATTACCAATTTGAACAGTGGGCTCCCAGTATCCCTGGGATGCTATAGGCTGGCCATTGCTGGCGATCACATTTATCTTACTCTGAGTAGGATGGATAAGATGGTCTAGCTCCCAATGCTGGCTGATAAAATGGCAATTGCATAGTAGTTACTTGTGACCCAGTGTCCACTAAAGCAAGGCAGGACACACCATTGATTCTGACTGTAATTGTAGGACATTCACCAATGTATGCAGCAAAGTTTGGACCCAAGCAGTCTCCCCCTGAGGGTTGGTCCATGGCCCCAGGAGACACTAGTTTAACTTCGTGCATTCCCGCTCCAGATGACCAACTTCTTGACATTTACGACATATTGGTCGGCCACTGGCATCAAACTGGTCAGTGGGTAATCGACCATGATTCCTAGGATTACCATTAGAACCATATCTCGGTCTACCTCTAGGGTACCAAGTACCTCTATCAGGCTGACGGCTTTGTTTCATGCCCTGGACCTCTTTTTGTAACACCTCAACATTTTTTACAAGCTGCAATACCAACTCTTTCAGGTTAACTTCAGTATGTTCATCACATTTGTTAACATTAGACTCTACTGGTTTACTCCTTTGTTCAGATATAGTGGCACAATTATAACCTGGGTCTGAATCAGAACCCAGCACCTTTACTGCGAGCTCCTTAAAGTCAAGAAATGGCATATCAGGGTCTTGTAATGCAAGAACTCTTAACTGGGTTTTTACAGCATCTAGTCTGGCACCCTATACAAACTGGTCTTTCAGAGTCCGGTCTGGGTTAAGTACCTCATGTGGACCCATGTGCTGGATGGCATGCAGCGATTCCTGGAGACTTAAAGCAAAATCTCGTAGGTTTTCACCTATCCTTTGTTTGCGGCTAAAAAAATGCATTTTTAACTCGGACAATGTGCGCCTGTCAAACATGCTGGCAAGTCTGTCAAAGATGTGGTCAGCAGTACGCTTTTCAGTACTGGGCTATGACTTTACCTCTCTTAGGGCTGCTCCCTCCAATTGACCAATCAACATAGCAACTTTCTGTTCATCATTAAGGGAAATCATCTTGTAAATGGCGCTCATCTGATCCCTAAAATCTTTGAGGCCTGTAGGCTCTCCTCCATATTTCGGTAACCATGGTGCTCCAAAAAAATATGGTACCGACAAGGGTATAGTTGGAGAAGGGCTAGAAACCCCAGAACTGGCAGGCAGATCACGGTCTCCATCTACTGACATGGCAGCAAAGTATAGTAGCACTATGAGACAGTAATTCAGTTCCTCACTAGCAAATCTCTAGCTAATAATGCAGGACACAGTCTCACTAGCACAGTCACTTGCTTGTGGCGAACCCCACAAGGGGAACACTTACAGTACAGATGCTTCTATGTTGCTGGTTCACCTCAGATACGGGATGGGGCGTTTCTGTAGTTGCCACTGGCTGTCTTGATCCACGGGAGCTGGATCCACGATGACTGTTGGTGCTGGATCAGATCCTGTTCGTGACGCCAAATTGCAGTGTCCGGGTTTGGGGTCCCCTGGACACCGTCGAGGTGTCACCACGTGTTACTGCTCTCCGGAAGGGTTGTTAAGGCGTGGTGCACCCCCAATGGGAAATAAGTCCAGAGAGTCAGGGTCTGCAGTAAACCAGGGTGCTTCTTTACTGGAATTCAGGTGCAAAACAATACAGGTGAGGCATAGGACTGGCTTCTCCAATCTCCTCCCTGGCAGAAGAAGGGTTTGGTGCTGAGGAAAGGCCTGCGCTAGCTGTCCCTCTTTCTCTTCAGAAGGCTGGTACCCTGGTCCAAGGCTGATGATCCAGGGTCTGTGGCAGCGTATCCCCGTCCGTGTCTTCTTCTCGTCCCTCAGTAGTCCGTCAGATTCTCCTCTTCAAGCACTGGTCCCTAACTGCAACAACACTAAGGGCTCTGACTGCTGTCCTTATATACTGTGTCTGCTAGACTAGAACCTTCTAGTGGGAGGGGTGGAGTGGAGAAGCTCAGCACAAACAGATACAATGTTGCAGTTAATGGTAATGACTCAGCAGGTGTTTCTGACACAAACAAGTTTTCAGACATAACAACAGCTAAAACCAGACAGTTAAAAGGTCAGGCTGTCTGATTTTTGGTGGTAAACAAGTCTGGGTTTTTCCCTCCAAAACATAGTGGTAAACAAGTCTGTTTTTCTCTTATGGTATCAGTGGAAAATTACCAGCTCCATAATCCAAGCTCTAACAGTCTCTCAATATTCATTTAACCCTTTCCACAGAGCCATTTAAGTACAGTGATAATGAACAGAGTATATATCAAAACATATACAAAATGCAGTTACACAGTAATAAAATGTGCACGTTAACCCTTGTAGGTCAAATAAAGTAAGAAGTTTTTAACTTTGCATAGGGGAAATATACAAATGTCCAATTTCTAAGTGCTCCTGGCTCCCACTGCATTTCCATGGATTTTGTTACCGATTTGCCACCATCTCAGGGGTGCACTGTCATTTGGGTGGTGGTGGATCGGTTCTCTAAAATGGGTCATTTCATTCCGTTGAAAAAGCTGCCATCAGCGGAAAAATTGGCTGATCTGTTTATCCAGCATGTGGTTCGTCTCCATGGTATTCCTGATGAGGTGGTATCCGACAGGGGGGTACAATTTGTGGCGAAGTTTTGGCGAGCTTTCTTTTCTAAATTAGAGGATAAATTGTCCTTTTCTTCTGCCTTTCACCCTGAAACCAATGGGCAGACGGAGAGGATGAATCAGGAGCTGATCCAGTACCTTTGTCTTTTTATATCTGACTGTCAGCATCAGTGGGCCTCATATCTTCCGCTAGCCGAATTTGCTATCAACAATCACACTAGTTCATCCACACTCACATCACCCTTTTACTGTAATTATGGTTTTCACCACAGGTTTTCTTTCTCATCCTGTTCTGTTTCTGATACTCCTTGGGCAGAATCCATAACTAACCAATTGTGCACAGTGTGGTCACGAGTTCAGCAGAACTTGAAAAAAATCACAAAGCCAAATGGTCCACCATTCCAGGAATAAACATACTGTCTCTGAAACTTTTGTTGTGGGTAATAAAGTCTTGTTGTCTACTAAAAACCTCAAATTGAAAGTTCCGTCTCTGAAATTTGCTCCGAGGTTCATCGGTCCTTTTGTCATAACTCATGTGTTTAATCCTGTATCTTTCAAGCTTGCGTTGCCCCCGGAATGGCGGGTCCACAATACTTTTCATAAAAATCTGCTAAAGCGCTATGTTGACCCTGTTGTACCCCTCCCTGACCCTCCCTCTCCGTCTGTTGTGGATGGAGATCTTGAGTATGAGGTGGAGAGGGTTCTTGACTCTAGGTTGGTGAGGAATTCCCTTCAGTACCTCATCCATTGGAAGGGATTCGGTCCAGAAGATAGATCTTGGGTCCCTGCTAGGGATGTACATGCACCCCGCTTAGTGAGATTGTTTCACCAGAGTCATCCTTCTAAACCATCTCTGAGTTCTAAGGGTCCGGAGGCCCCTCCTGGAGGGGGGTACTGTCAGGACCGGCAGTTATTGCACCCTTTCTGCTGGTCCTGTTTCTGACTCTGGTGGCGATGTGGTTGCCCGTGGCCAGGCTTCTTCCACTATTTCGTCAGGCTCCTCCTCCAGCCGACGGTCTCTGGCTGTGGATGCGCGTCCCAGGCAGGGGACGCGTGCGACGATCATAAGTGCCAGGGACGTGGCTGGTGTGCACACTCGCTCGCGGCCTGTTTCTGGTCCGGAAAACGCGAGCAATATAGTCTGTTTATTTTCTGTTCATTTGGTATCTCATGAGTTAAGTTTTGTTCCTTGCTTTCTCCTCCCAGTCAGCTGGTTGGGTGGGGTCTGCTAGGTATTTAAGGCCCTCAAATGTGAGCATTGCTGCCAGTGTTTGGCGTCTCCTTGCTACTACCTGGTTTGTCATTTGTGCTCTGCAGTTTTGATTCTAGTTGTTTTTTTGACCACTCTTTGCTTGCTGATTTTGTTCCTGACGTACTCTCCTGGTTTTGACGCGGCTACCTGACTATCCATTTGGTTCTTGTTTGTCTGTCTTGTTTGTCTTCCCTTTCCCCTGCACTTTTGCTAGTGTATTTAAAGTCTTCAGGTTGTCGACTCAGGGGTTAGCCTGAGTAGGCAATAGGCAGGGAAAGGGGTTGGGATTAAGCTTAGGGATCACTTACCCCTTATCTGTGTATCCCAGCTCTGACACTGCGGCTAGTGTATCGCACACCTCACAATTGTTCACTGGACTGTAGTTTATATAATTGAGTGAAAAAATTATTCTCTTGACTGCGGCAAGTGTATCGCACACCTCACAATTGTTCACTGGACTGTAGTTTATATAATTGAGTGAAAAAAATTATTCTCTAGACTGCGGCTAGTGTATCGCACACCTCACAATTGTTCACTGGACTGTAGTTTATATAATTGAGTGAAAAAAATCATTCTCTAGACTGCGGCTAGTGTATCACACACTTCACAATTGTTCACTGGACTGTAGTTTATATAATTGAGTGAAAAAATTATTCTCTTGACTGCGGCAAGTGTATCGCACACCTTACAATTGTTCACTGGACTGTAGTTTATATAATTGAGTGAAAAAAATTATTCTCTAGACTGCGGCTAGTGTATCACACACTTCACAATTGTTCACTGGACTGTAGTTTATATAATTGAGTGAAAAAATTATTCTCTTGACTGCGGCAAGTGTATCGCACACCTCACAATTGTTCACTGGACTGTAGTTTATATAATTGAGTGAAAAAAACTTTTTTTATAGACTGACGCTGCTGTACAGCACACCTCACAATTGTTCACTGGACTGTAGTTTATATAACTTACTGACAAAACGTATTCCCTAGACTGCACTACAGATCCCAGCAAGCCAAGGTACAGCTGCAGCAAAAATGAGTACTGAGAGGACTTTGGGCAATTTCATTGGGTCTGTGTGGACCATGTGCTGTCCCCTTTCTGCCACCAGTGCACAGTGTGCAGCCAAGATGGCGGTAGCTGCACTACAAGTCCCAGCCAGCAGCCGAGAGGAGGACAAAAAAAATGTCGTTGTAGCCCTTAGAAGGAGCATTGGGTTCTTTGTGGATGATTCCTGCCTAACCAGATTCTAATTTCACGCCCTAATAGTGTGCAGAGAAGATGGTGGTAGCTGCGCTACAAGTCCCAGCCAGCAGCCAGGAGGAGACAAAAAAAAAAAACGTGCTTGTAGCCCTTAGAAGGGCTGTTGGGTTCTTTGTGGGTGATTCCTGCCTAACCAACAATTAAATTCAGGCCCTAACACTCTCCCTGACAGACAGCAGCTCTATCCCTAATCTCATGCAGACGGCGTATGATGCGAGCAGCGCGGGACTAGATTCTTATATTCCCAGGTCATCTGATCTGGCCAGCCAATCCCTGCTATCGATTTGTAGGGGCCCCACGTGATACTAGGAGGTACCTAAGACTCTCCTGCATGTTGATTGGCTGAAAAAAGGCGGCTAACATGCAGGAAGAGGAAGTTGCCATTTCCTCGAGGATTGCGATATGCTCGTCCGAGTATATGCGAATACCCTAATGCTCGAACGAGCACCAAGCTCAGACGAGCATGTTCGCTCATCTCTACTGGTCACTCATATGTCATCAAAGATTTTATCAACTGTAGGAGTAGAGGTGTATTTTACTTGTGCCAATGTGATTGTCCTATAGACTACATTGGAAAAAACGTTCAGAGAACTGAGACGACGTATCTGTGAACACATAAATGATGTTAAAAAGAAAATCCACACCAGTGGCCGACCATGTGTTGGAACACCATGAAGGCAATATCGATGTGTTGACGTTTTCTGCATTAGAACTGGTTCCCATGCCCATCAGAAAGGGTGACTGGGATTGTCGCATTTTGCAAAAAGAAACAGAATGGATCTATTGATTCCGGTCACAATCCCCCTTAGGTCTAAATGAGAGGCTGACTCATCCCTGCTTTATTTAATTTAAGTTAATTTAATTTAGGTTTTTTGGTTTCTCTTTTTCAGTAATGCATAGGCATCTCTAATCTCCAGCCATGTATCGATGCGTGAAGCATCATAAGAAATAGTATATACATTAATATGCTTGATTTTTATCTGTATCGGGCGGTTAATAATCCGTGTAAATTTAATTATCTCATTTACATATGGTATGATACCTGCTTGGGGTCTGTTTTATAATAATGAATATATATATATATATATATATATATATATACACATATACCTTTAATTGTTGCCTATTGTGGTCTGATCTACAATTTATCCCTATCTGCATATAGTGTTATTATTAAGCTTTAATACTTTTTCCCAGATTAATTTCTGTTGCATTACTTGCATACTTTATATCTTTGTTGGTCCAGTACCATCATTAAATATTCTGCCAATTTAAACAACTTTTGCCTCATCAAGTGCAAATTCAAGTAATCTTAGTCATGAATTACCTGTTGGCACGCATAAATCCGAAACTTCTTGACTGTGGAACGCATATACTCACTGTGGATCACGCATCATGGAACGCACCAACTTCCGGTCATGTGACCTGTCACTTCTGGTTGGCGTGACGATGCTGCTCCAGAACTCCACCAAAAACAGGTATTTATACCTGCACGTGACGCTCTGAACTTGGCTGCTATCAAAAGGAGGAGGGACAGGATGCCGCTGACGGTGGGAGACATGTGAGTGGTCTGGATGGACCTGCTTAACCCCTTCAACCCCAGGCCTGTTTTCACCTTCATGCCCAGGCCATTTTTTGCAAATCTGACATGTGTCACTTTATGTGGTAATAACTTTGGAACGCTTTTACTTATCCAGGCCATTCTGAGATTGTTTTCTCATCACAAATTGTGCTTCATGACAGTAGTAAATGTGTGGCAAAATATTTCATTTTTATTTATAAAAAAATACTAAATTTACCAAAAGTTTGGAAACATTAGCAAATTTCCAGATTTCAATTTCTCAATTTTCAAAATAAATAGTAATACCTCCAAAAATAGTTATTATTTTACATTCCCCATATGTATACTTTATGTTGGAATCATTTTATAAATGTCATTTTACTTTTTTAGGACGTTAGAGGGCTTAGAAGTTTAGAAGCCATTTTTCAAATTTTCACCAAATTTTCCAAAACCATTTTTTTAAGCACTAATTCAGATATAAAGTGATTTTGAGGGGCTTACAAAATGAAACCCACCCATAAATGACCCCATTTTAGAAACTACACCCCTCACATTATAAAAAAAAATGTTGTTACAAACTTTATTAACCCTTCAGGTGTTCCACAAGAATTAAAGGAAAATGGAGGTGAAATTTCAAAATTTCACTTTTTTGGTAGATTATTCATGTTAATAATTTTTTTCTTGCAACACAGCAAGGGTTAACAGCAAACTAAACCTCAATATACAGTACAGACCAAAAGTTTGGACACACCTTCTCATTCAAAGAGTTTTCTGTATTTTCATGACTATGAAAATTGTAGATTCACACTGAAGGCATCAAAACTATGAATTAACACATGTGGAATTATATACTTAACAAAAAAGTGTGAAACAACTGAAAATATGTCTTATATTCTAGGTTATTCAAAGTAGCCACCTTTTGCTTTGATTACTGCTTTGCACACTCTTGGCATTCTCTTGATGGGCTTCAAGAGGTAGTCACCTGAAATGGTTTTCACTTCAAGGTGTGCCCTGTCAGGTTTAATAAGTGGGATTTCTTGCCTTATAAATGGGTTGGGGACATGAGTGTGTTTGGGCAGAAGTCAGGTGATACACAGCTGATAGTCCTACTGAATAGACTGTTAGAATTTGTATTATGCAAGAAGAAAAGCAGCTAAGTAAAGAAAACCGAGTGGCCATCATTACTTTAAGAAAATGAAGGTCAGTCAATCCGAAAAATTGGGAAAAACTTTGAAAGTGTCCCCAAATGCAGTCGCAAAAACATCAAGCGCTACAAAGAAACTGGCTCACATGAGGACCACCCCAGGGAAAGGAAGACAAGAGTCACCTCTGTTGTGGAGGATAAGTTCATCCGAGTCACTAGCCTCAGAATTGCAGGTTAAAAGCAGCTCAGATTAGAGACCAGGTCAATGCCACACCAGAGTTCTAGCAGCAGACACATCTCTACAACAACTGTTAAGAGGAGACTGGTGTGCAGCAGGCCTTCCATGGGTAAAAGTAGCTCTAGGAAACCACTGCTAAGACAGGCAACAAGCAGGAAGGACTTGTTTTGGGGCTAGATACACAAGGACCATGGACATTTAAGACGCAGTGGAAATCTGTGCTTTGGTCTGATGAGTCCCAATTTGAGATCTTGGGTTCAACCACCGTGTCTTTGTGCGACGCAGAAAAGGTGAACGGGATGAACTTCTGACATGCCTGGTTCCGACCGTGAAGCCATGGAGGAGGAGGTGCTGATGGTGTGGGGGTGCTTTGCTGGTGACACTATTGGGGATTTATTTCAAAATTGAAGGCATACTGAACCCAGCATGGCTACCACAGCATCTGTGCAAACGGCATGCTATTCCCACCCGCCGTTTGCCGTTTTAGTTGGACCATCATTTTATTTATCAACAGGACAATGACCCCTAAACCACACCTCCAGGCTGTGTAAGGGCTATTTGAACCAATGAAGGAGAGTGGATGTGGGTGCTACGCCAGATGACCTGGCCTCCACATGTCACCAGACCTGAACCCAATCTGCAGTATGGGTTTGGGGTGAGCTGGACCGCAGTGAAGGAAAAGGGCAAACAAGTGCTAAGCATCTCTGGAACTCCTTCAAGAACTGTTGGAATACATTTCAGGTGACTACCTCTTGAAGCTCATCAAGATGCCAAGTGTCAAAGCATAATCAAAGCAAAAGGTGGCTACTTTGAAGAACCTAGAATATAAGACATATTTTCAGTTGTTTCACACTTTTTTGTTAAGTATATAATTCCAAATGTGTTAATTCATAGTTTTGATGCCTTCAGTGTGAATCTACAATTTTCATAGTAATGAAAATACAGAAAACTCTTTGAATGAGAAGGTGTGTCCAAACTTTTGGTCTTACTGTACATTGTTCTGCAGTTTACAGAAATACCCCATATGTGGTGGTAAACGTCTCTATGGGTTTGTGGCAGTGGTCAGAAGGAAAGGAGCGCCATAAGGATTTTAGAGGCAGATTTTGCTAGAATGGTTTTTAGGCACCATTTTGTAATTGAGAGACCCTGTCATACCCCTACAGTGGAAATCCTCATAAAATGAACCCATTTTGGAAACTACACCCTTCAAAGAATATATTAAGAGGGGTACTGGCCACTTTGACCCCTTTTACGGAATTTATGGAATTTGGAAACACTTGGCTATGAAAATAAAAAGTTTCATTTCTTCCAATAAAATGTTGCTTTAGCCCCAAATTTTTCATTTTCACAAGGGGTAGCAGGAGAAAAGCACCCCGTAATTTGTACCCCATTTTCTCCTGAATTCGGCAACACCCCATATGTGGTGGTAAACTGTGGGCAAATCATGTGATATTTTTATAGAGCAGGTTGTTACGAACGCGGGGATATCCAATATGTCTACCATTTTTATTATTGCTAAGTTTTACACATTAGATGCATTTTAGAACAGAATTAAATCTTGTTTATGTGCTGCCATTTTCAGAGGGCCATATTTTTTTAATTTTTTGGGCGATTCTCTTAGGTAGGGTATCAATTTTTGCGGGACAAGATGATGGTTTGATTGCTACCATTTTGGGTTAAATGCGCCTTTTTGATCGCCTGCTATTACACTTTTTGTGAGGCAAGAGGGAAAAAAATGGTTGTTTTGGCATAGTTTTTTTTTTTTTTGCAGCATTCACCTGGGGGGGCCATCTCATGTAATATTTTATAGAGCAGGTTGTTACGGACGTGGCGATACCCTATATGTCTAACTTTTTTATTTTTGGAAAGTTTTACACAATAGATTTATTTTTGAACAGAATAACATCTTTTTTTTGTGTTGCCATTTCCTGAGAGCCATATTTTTTTATTCTTTGGGCGATATGTCTCGGGTAGGGTATCATTTTTGCGGGACAAGATGACGGTTTGATTGGTACCATTTTGGTTAAATGCGCCTTTTTGATCGCCTGCTATTACACTTTTTGTGAGGCAAGAGGGAAAAAATGGTTGTTTTGGCATAGTTTTTTTAAAAAAAATTTTTGCAGCATTCACCTGTTGGGCCATCTCATGTAATATTTTTATAGAGCAGGTTGTTACGGACGTGTCGATACCCCATATGTCTAACTTTTTTATTTTTGGGAAAGTTTACATAATAGATTTATTTTTGAACAGAATACAATCTTTTTTTTGTGTTGCCATTTTCTAAGAGCCATATTTTTTTATTTTTCGGCGATTGTCTCAGGTAGGGTATCATTTTTTGCGGGACGAGATGACAATTTTTTTAGTACCGTTTTTAGGTAAATACGCCTTTTTGATCGCGTAGTATTACAATTTTTGTGGGGGAAGGTGACCAAAAAATGTCTGTTTTGGCACAGTTTTTATTTTTTACTGTGTTCACCTGGTGGATGGATCATGTGATATTTTTATAGAGCCAGTCGATACGGACGCGGCAATACCTAATATGGCCTACTTTTTCTTTTTTTTTCTTTTTTTAACAATTTTTTTTTACTTTTTTTGGGGGAAAATGGCATTATTTTTTTTTACTTGAAACTTTTATTATAATTTTTTTAACTTTATTTTTTAACTCTTTTTCACCTTTTTACACTTTTTTTTTAACTTTGGGGTTCTGATCCCCTTCACAATGCATTACAATACTTTGTATTGTAATGCATTGGCTGCAAGTGTATACTCACAGTAATACAACTTACAGCCTGCTTCCTGTGCCGATCCAGGGGCCTGTGATCGCACAGGCTCGCAGGGAGCAGCCACGATGCTAAGGAAGGCATCGGGCTGCCATCCAAGCCATCGGTCCCCGTCATAGCAGCGCGGGGACCCGATGGCCCCGCTCGGCATCCTGAACATGCGGCACACCTCATGTGCCACGGTCAGCGCGGCACATGAAGGGTTAATGCTCCGGCATAGGTGTTTTCACCGATGCTGGCGCATTCCCCAGGGGTCCAGCACCTGGGCACAGCCGGACCCCCGCCTCTGATCAGCCCAGCTCCTGCACCCGCCCGATCAGCGCTCAGTAATAGTACGGCGCTGGGCATTAAAGAGAACCTGTCATCTCCAAAACACCCCGTGAACTAGAGTAAGCGGTGTATAGTGTAAGTGACGTTGAGTCCGGTAATGTAATTTTTATCTTCAAACTCACTTCCATTCTGATGTTGTGCTCCCACAAACCTGCAGTAAAATGCACTCACTGGACTCCGGTGCTCACTCACATAATGGAGACGACTCAAAGAAGAGTCCAGTGAATGCATTTTACTGCAGGTTTGTTGGAGCACAGCGTCGGAATGGAAATGAATATGAAGATAAAACTTTCATATTCGGATTCAGCATCACTTACACTATACAACACTTACTCTAGTTCAGGGGGTGTTTTGGAGATGACAGGTTCCCTTTAAGTCCCGTCACGCAGCGCCGTACTATTACGCCGCTGGGCGTTAAGGGGATCGCTGCTCATTGTCTCTGCTGCTGTGGTTTGTTTATACCTTATGGGAGGCACATTGTAACTTGCCCGTATGCCTCTGCTACCTGTTGCTTAACCCCTATGTGTTTGTGCCATTATCCAGGGGGATTGTAATACAGGGGCTATACCAATCTTTACAGGTTTACTGCTTTTTATAATATCTACATTGTACTTTGCTGTATACATATTATGAATGGTCACCTAGGGCACATTGTAAGTTGTGTACATGCCTCTGCGATTTGGTGTTTACCCTCATTTATCTATGCCATTCATTAGGGGGATTGTGACACAGGGGCTGTATCCATTTTTACAGTCTTATTGTCTCCTATAAATGTCTACATTGTACTCTGTTGCAGGGATACATACAGCTTTTTGTACACCCAATTGCCATAACATATTTCATACCGTGGGATATATGTATAATTTATACCACGGATTTACAAAACTACAGCGGCTCCTTCTATCTTTTGGTCTCTCCTACCTGTTTGTATATATTTTTATACATATTTTTGTGTTTATCTACATGTATCAATTCTATATTTCGATTACACTATTTGCCCTATGCTAACTAATCTCCTGATGAACCTGATGCAAGGGGAAACGCGTTGGGATTTGGATTTGAGGGCTTTTTTGTGTTGAATTTGGTGTTATCTATCCCTAAATAGGGTTTAGGATGTTCCCCTGGGCATAGCAGCATAGGGATCATACCAGGGTCAGATCCCCCTTTGCCCCTTAACCCTATCATCTTAGGGTATCACCTAATTATTTGTGTATCGCTGATGTTTTGGACTCGTGTGCATATCCTATTGTAGTCCTGTTAATATGAATAGAATAAAAGTGAAATTTTAATTGGCATATGCTTCTGTTATGTTGTATATGGCTTCTATGCCCTAGTTAATACCAATCCCCATGGACCCTTCTTGACCAGTAGCAACCATCTCCACCAGTTTCATAGGAATTATCACTGTATTTGTCTCTAGTAACTGCTTATCAGCTTACTTTCCATTTCCTACTTGATTCTAACAATGAAGTCTGCCAAGCAGTCCTTCATCCTTCATTGTCTGATAATACACTTGCTCAGTAAATTGCATGACTGCATAAATATATATCATTATACAGTGAAATGTATATTCATGTACCGTATGCTGTGTGATCTTTGCAATGTTTATGACATCCTTCCAAGGTTTTATGAATCTCCAGAGTGTCATGACACTGCCATGGTGTGCCATCACTTTATATTACTGCCATGGTCTCAATACTTACAGGACCTCTCACCCTCAGAACTGTAAATAGATTAACCAATCTCTCACTGCATCTCCCAGCAGCTTAAAGGTATAGTCAGGGCCGATTCTAGCCCTTCTGCTGTCTGAGGCAAATGGTGCCCCCACCCCCCAATTAAAAATTAGTATGAAAGCCAAGTAGCCACCGAACTCCAAGACTGACCTGCCAGATCTGGGGCAGTACAAGTACAAATAATGTTATTGATATCACCTGCAGTCCTAGTGATAAATCTCTGAGTACAGATAGTATAGAAAATGCAGTAGTGTTACCTGCAGTCCTAAGTAAAACCACAGATAACACTAGTGCTAATAATGTGGTAGTATTACCTGCAGTCCTATGTAAAACCACAGAAGATAACACTAGTGTAGATCATGTGGTAGTGTTACCTGCATCCTTAGTGTGCCTCCCTGTGCCTCTCCCACGGGACTCCATGATGGTGGGGCTGCCTCCTCTTCCTTCTTCTTCTTCGTCTTCTTCTTGCCCCCTGATGCAGCTGCGTCAAGACATAGGAACACTGTGGGCATGGTGATGGACAGACAGAGGGACAGACAGACACACACACACACACACACAGAGGGACAGACACATCTGTGCCCCTTTCACAGTGGAAATACCCTCTTTGTGCCCCTCAAAGTAGTTATGTCCTTTCTGTGCACCCTTCAGAGTAATAATGCACTCTGTTGTCCCTTCACAGTAGTAATACCCATTGTGCTCCCTTCATAGTAGTAATGCCCACTCTGTGCCCCAATAATAGTTATGCCCTCTTTGTGCCCCCTTCACATTAGTAATGCACTCTGGGCCCCCTTCACAGTAGTAATGCACATTGTGCCCCTTCATAGTAGTAATGACAACTGTACACCCTTCACAGAAGTAATGCTCTCTGTGCCCCTTCACAGTAGAAATTCCCATTGTACCCTCTTCACAGTAGCAATGCCCATTGTGCCCCTCCACAGTAGTAATGCCCATTGTGCCCCTTTACAATAGTAATGCCCATTGTGCCCTCTTCATAGTAATAATGCCTATTGTGCCCCCTTCACAGTAGTAAAGCCCTCTGTGTCCCCTTTATAGTAACAATGCCCTCTGTGCCACTCTATAGTAGTAATGCCTTCTGTGCCCTTTATAATAGTAATGCCCTCTGTGCCCCCCTTATGGTAGTAATGCCCACTGTGCCCCCTTTGTAGTAGTAAATGCCCACCTGTGCCACCCTTATGGTAGTAATGTCCACTGTGCCCCCTCTGTTATAGTAATGCCCTATGTGGCCCCCTTTGTAGTAGTAATGCCTTATGGTAGTAATGTCCACTGTGCCCCCTTTTTAGTATTAATGCCCTCTCCTCTGTGCACCCTTTGAAATAGGAATGCCATCTGTGCCCCATCTGAAAAAAAAAAAAAACAGTCATACTCACCTTGTTCTGCTCCTGAAGTCCTCTCCCTGCAGACACAGATCTCTCTGCAGCACTGTGTGGGTGGAGCTTATGCAGATTCCCGGGCTGCAGGCTCCCCCCACACAGGCCGGCAGTGTGATCTGTGCCTGCAGGCTGAATGGTGGAGCAGGGAGAAGTCTTCCTGCTTCACGATTCATTGTGCTGCAGCCTGAAGGAGGGGAGTAGTGCGGGGAGCTTAGTGTCTAGTGACAGGACATCGGCTCCCTGCGCTCCCAGCACTCCCAGCGCTCCCAGGGGAGGGGGGCAGCATGGTTACAGGCTAAATGCGTAACTTAAAGGAAACAGGGAGCGGCATCCACCAGTAGTGTGTAACTGCTGTGTGGATGCCGTCCTCTCAGACGTACAGAAAACTGCCGCCTGAGGCGAGATGAGAATGGCAGAAGCGCCCTGGGTATAGTACACAGTTAATCACATTTCTTCATAATATGGCATATTATCATGGGTACTAATACATGGCACCGCGAAATTCTGGGAGAAAAAATAGCTTGCATGAACATACAATTCTAGAAATTCTAGTACGATATAGCAAATATTTAATTTCAGTTCAACAGTTCAACGAGGTAGTATAGCGACCTCAACAGTGTCAAATTGTAAACCATAGCACCAGCTACTTTAACCCTTTCAACCCCAGTTTTTTTTTTTTTTCGTTTTCGTTTTGCACTCCCTGCCTTCACACAGTCATAACTTTTTTATTTTTCCGTTCACATATCTGTATGAGGGCTTGTTTTTTGCAGGACAAGTTGTACTTTCCAAATAACCATTTAATATTGCATATGATGTAGTGGGAAGTGGGAGAAAAATTCCAAATCGGGTAAAATTGCAAAAAAAAAACAACACAATTCTGCCACAGTTTTACAGGTTTTTTATTTACGGCGTTCGATGTGCATTAAAACCGACCAGTTACTGTCATTCTACAGGTCAGTACAAATCCGGCAATATATAATATGCATAGTTTTTCTTGCGTTTTGATAGTAATAAAATAATTAATTAATTAATAATATAATTGGAATTTATTATTTTGACCACTATAACTTTTTGGTATTTATGTGTACGGAGATGTATGTGGGCTCATTTTTTGAGGGGCAATCTGAACTTTTCATGTATACCATTCTGGGGTGTGCATGACTTTTTGATCACTTTTTATTTAATTTTTTTTTAGAAAAAAAAGCGTCCATTTTGCTGTTTTCCGTATGGGAAATACAGTACAGACTACAAATTTGAACACACCTTCTCATTCAAAGAGTTTTCTGTATTTTCATGACTATGAAAATTGTAGATTCACACTTAAGGCATCAAAACTATGAATGAACACATGTGGAATTATATACTTAACAAAAAAGTGTGAAACAAGTGAAAATATGTCTTATATTCTAGATTCTTCAAAGTAGCCACCTTTTGCTTTGATTACTGCTTTGCACACTCTTGGCATTCTCTTGATGGGCTTCAAGAGGTAGTCACCTGAAATGGTTTTCACTTCACAGGTGTGCCCTGTCAGGTTTAATAAGTGGGATTTCTTGCCTTTATAAATGGGGTTGGGACCATGAGTTTGTGTTGGGCAGAAGTCAGGTGGATACACAGCTGATAGTCCTACTGAATAGACTGTTAGAATTTTGTATTATGGCAAGAAAAAGCAGCTAAGTAAAGAAAAACGAGTGGCCATCATTACTTTAAGAAATGAAGGTCAGTCAGTCCGAAAAATTGGGAAAACTTTGAAAGTGTCCCCAAGTGCAGTCGCAAAAACCAGTAAGCGCTACAAAGAAACTGGCTCACATGAGGACCGCCCCAGGAAAGGAAGACCAAGAGTCACCTCTGCTGTGGAGGATAAGTTCATCCGAGTCACCAGCCTCAGAAATTGCAGGTTAACAGCAGCTCAGATTAGAGACCAGGTCAATGCCACAGAGTTCTAGCAGCAGACACATTTCTACAACAACTGTTAAGAAGAGACTGTGTGCAGCAGGCCTTCATGATAAAATAGCTGCTAGGAAACCACTGCTAAGGACAGGCAACAAGCAGAAGAGACTTGTTTGGGCTAAAGAACACAAGAAATGGACATTAGACCAGTGGAAATCTGTGCTTTGGTCTGATGAGTCCAAATTTGAGATCTTTGGTTCCAACCACCGTGTTTTTGTGCGACGCAGAAAAGGTGAACGGATGGACTCTACATGCCTGGTTCCCACTGTGAAGCATGGAGGAGATGGTGTGATGGTGTGGGGGTGCTTTGCTGGTGAAACTGTTGGGGATTTTTTCAAAATTGAAGGCATACTAAACCAGCATGGCTACAACATCTTGCAGCGGCATGCTATTCCATCCTGTTTGCGTTTGTTGGACCATCATTTATTTATCAACAGGACAATGACCCCAAACACACCTCCAGGCTGTGTAAGGGCTATTTGACCAAGAAGGAGAGTGATGGGGTGCTACGCCAGATGACCTGGCCTCCACAGTCACCAGACCTGAACCCAATCGAGATGGTTTGGGGTGAGCTGGACCGCAGAGTGAAGGCAAAAGGGCCAACAAGTGCTAAGCATCTCTGGGAACTCCTTCAAGAGTGTTGGAATACCATTTCAGGTGACTACCTCTTGAAGCTCATCAAGAGAATGCCAAGGTGGTTACTTTGAAGAACCTAGAATATAAGACATATTTTCAATTGTTTCACAATTTTTTGTTAAGTATTAGAGATGAGCGAGTAGTGAAATATTCAAAAGTTCGAAATTCGATTCGAATATCGAATCCCATTAAAGTCTATGGGAAAAAAATGCTCGCCACTTGGAAATCTCAATTCGACCACTTGGAGGTCACCAAGTCCACCCTGAAACCTCAGAAAAGGATGCCAACACTGCTGGAATGCAACTGGGACTGCAGGGGAAGCATGTCTGGGTGCATATAACGCGCCAAAGTCGCACTATTACGCCACTATCACAGCCTCTCAACAATACACTCCAAAGACAATATAACCTCTCTGTAAAGTGAGACCATACAAGGAAACCTTCTTTCCTCTACATTGCCATGGACCCCAAGCCAAACTAGACAAAAAAGAAGATAAAATTCTGCACCCCTTAAAATCACGTTGCCTATGACAACCACAGATGGCATAGGCAAGGGGGAAAGCAATCAAGCCATCACTATTTTTCCCTCTGTGCCATCCCTGCCTTGCCCAGGCACATGTCCCAAAACATCATCCACGCCCGAGTAACACGGTTACTGCAAAAGGCCATTTGACCACCAACACTTTGGTTTGAGGCCGGGGATGCTACATCTCCCTGACAGCACACTGGGTGAATGTTGTGGAGGCGGGGACGGGCAAACCTGCTACCCCCACCCAAGTTTTGGGCCTTGGTTCTGTCTGGATTTCCGCAACCATTACAGACAGCTCGGCAAACCCCTCCTTCTCCTTCTAGATTTGTTAAATCTGTCCACCACCCAGTCAAGTCCACAAAGTCCAGTCTCGTCGATAGCCTGCAGAAACTGCAGGGACCTCACTCTGACCCTCCTTCCTCCCACCCTGCCCAATGTTATCAACCCAGTGTTCCCACCCATGCAAGAATCGCAGGAGCTATCTGAGGATTTTGTTTGTTCTGATGCCCAAACACTGGAGCAAGCTCCATCTCTAGCTGATGGTGGTGTGGAACGGGCACTAAAGTGTAAAATGATTAGGGACGATGATGAGACACAGTTGCCAGCAAGGGAGGCTGTTGGAGCAAAGTGAGGCAGTGTAAGAGGAGGTGGTTGAGTATGACGAAGTCAGTGACCCGACCTGGCCCAGTGTCCATGTCTAGCAGGTAAAGCAGTGGGGATGTTGAGGGATGCGTAGGACCGCAAAAGGCAGGAAGAGGCCGTGGGCTGGCCAGAGGCTCATGGAGAAGGCAGGCTAGAGCCCGCAGGGCCGCATCTCTTCCCTATAACAGGCCCCCACACAAAGCTCTCCCATCGAGGGCTCTTAGGTCCTTGTTGTGAAAATATTTTAATGAGTGCGCAAAGTTAGCTTGAGGTGAGCCCTCGAAAAAATTATATGGAGGCCCAAGAGGTGAGCCCTCGAAAAAATTAAGTGGAGGCCAAAGAGGTGAGACCTCTTAAAAATTGTATTAAGGCCCAAGAGGTGAGCCATAATAAAAATTGTTTGTAGGCCCAAGAGGTGAGACCTCTTAAAAATTGTTTGTAGGCCCAAGAGGGTGAACCATGATAAAATTGCTTGTAGGCCCAAGAGGTGAGCCATGATAAAATTGCTTGTAGGCCCAAGAGGTGAGCCATGATAAAAATTGCTTGTAGGCCCAAGAGGTGAGCCATGATAAAAATTGCTTGTAGGCCAAGAGGTGAGCCATAATATATTTTTTTTTTTTTACGGAGCAATTCTACGGCGGTTAAGGAGGAGGAGGAGGAGGTGGAGGAGGAAATGGCACTTCATACAGATGGCACTTCACTTTTGGCTGCTTTCCACTGTTGGAGAAGCAAAGTCCGGGTCAATCCACTTGCTGTTCATTTTGATTAGCGTCAGATTGTCGGCACTGTCGGTTGACAGGCGGCTGCGCTTATCGGTTATAATGCCCCCGGCTGCGCTGAACACCCTTTCTGATAGCACGCTGGCGGCAGGGCAGGCAAGCACCTCCAAGGCGTACAGGGACAGTTCCAGCCACGTGTCCAACTTGGAGACCCAGTAAGTGTAGGACGCCGAGGGATCGGGGAGGACAGGGGTACGGTCTGCCAGGTACTCCCGCAACATCCGCCGATACTTGTCCCTCCTGCTGATAGCGGGCCCCGCAGTGATGGAAGTTGCACGAGGGGGTGCCATGAACGTGTCCCACACCTTGGAGAGTGTTCCCCTGGTGGCTGTGGGCCTGATCGATGTTGTGGGACTCTGGGAGACCCTCTCCTCTCTGCCGCCAGCGATGGTGGGTGGGAAAATCTCCATCATGTTCTGCACGAGTTCCCTCTGGTATTCCAGCAATCGATTCGTCCTCTCCTCTACCGGAATAAAAGAGGAGACGTTATCTTTATACTGGGGGTCCAGGAGTGCGAAGACCCAGTACAGTTTGTTCTCCACTATCCGGACAACACGTGTGTCCCGGGAAAAGCAGCCCCAGCATGAAGTCAGCCATGTGTGCCAGACTCTGAATAGGCATGACGTCACTGCCCCCACCAGAAGGATCACTTGCCATTTCCTCCTCTTCCTCTTCCGCCTCCTCTCCGCCCCATCCGCGCTGAACCAATGGGACGCACACAGCCTGACTGCTACCCTCGCCGCCAGCATCCTCCTCCTCTTCCACAGCCACCTCCACGTCGTCCTCCTCCTCCTCATCCCCTCCTCCTGCAACTGCCACCGAGAAGCAGACAAAAGTGTGGTCTGACTGTGTAGCTCCGTTGCGTCTCCTCCTACCCCCGTCTCCTCTGCGTGCAATGCGTTCTCCCTTATTGCGATGAGCGATTCTTTAAGGACGCATAGGAGCGGGATGGTTACGCTCACTATAGCGTCCTCGCTGCTGACCTTCTTGGTGGACTCCTCAAAGATACGCAGTACATCGCATATGTCTGCCATCCATGGCCACTCGTGGTTGGCAAACTGAGGGAGCTGAGTTGGAGGCACGCGTGGATTCATAATCTGGTACTCCATCAATGCTCTCTGCTGCTCACACACCCTGGCCAACATGGAATAGGTGGAATTCCAGCGAGTCGGCAGGTCGCACAACAGCCGATGTTCAGGCAAATGGAGGCGTTGCTGGAGTTTTTTTAAGCTAGCAGCAGCTATAGTTGACTTCCGAAAGTGAGCGCACAAGCGCCGCACTTTCACCAGTAGCTCTGCCAGGTTGGGGTAAGTCTTTAGAAATTTTTGGACTACCAGATTAAAAACGTGGGCCAGGCATGGTACGTGATTGAGTTCGGCAAGCTCCAGAGCCGCCACCAGGTTACGGCCGTTATCGCACACGACCATGCCTGGTCCTAGCTGCAGCGGCGACAGCCACATCTCCGTCTGCTGCAATATGGCGTCCCTCACCTCTGGGGCGCTGTGCTTCCTGTCGCCCAAGCTGATGAGCTTAAGCACCGACTGCTGACGTCTCCCCGCGCCAGTGCTGCAACGCTTCCAGCTAGCGGCTGAGGGCAATGTTAAGGCAGAGGAGGAGGAGGGAGGAGAGGAGGGCGGGTTTATCAGAACCCATGCTGGCAATCTTGGGCGGGGGTGGTGGTAGGCCGTCTCTCTTTGCGACCCCCGTCCCCGCTTCCACAACATTCACCCAGTGTGCCGTCAAAGAGATGTATGCGTCCCTGGCCAGCAAGCGCTTGTCCACGAGTCGGTGGTCAAGTGGACCTTTGCGCTGACTGCGTACCTCAGGGCCCGCCTGATGTTACGCGACACGTGCTGGTGCAGGCGGGACGGCACTCCGGGAAAAGTAGTGGCGGCTGGGGACGGAATAGCGAGGTGCGGCAGCCGCCATCAGGTCGCGGAAGGCCTGCGTCTCCACAAGCCTAAACGGCAACATCTCCAGGGGCCAGCAGTTTGGGAGATGTGGCAGTTTAAGGCTTGGGCTTGGGGGGTAACTCGAGGCGTACTTCCGCCTGCGGTCGAACGCCTGCGAGATGGACAGTTGATGGGACGAGGAGTGTGAAGGTGCAGGCGAAGATGTGGGGGAAGGGGGAGGCTGAAGGAGAAGGCCCCAAAGTAGCCGAGGCAGAGGCAGATGTGGAGGTGTCCTGGCTGGAGGTCTGGACCGCAGTGGCAGCACACAACAAAGGGGAAGAGGCAGTGGCAGGAAGACCTGGCGCAGGTTGTATTGCGTTTGCTCTCTCCCACTCAGCCCAGTGCTTGACTTCCAAGTGACGCCGCATGCCTGAGGTGGTCAGATTGCTCTTCTCAGAGCCCCTACTCAGTTTTGAGTGGCAGAGTGTGCAAACCGCGCTCAGTTTGTCATCCGCACAAACATTAAAAAATCTCCACACCACAGAAGTACGAGGCCTCGATGGGGGAGCTTCGCGCGACTGCCTGCTGCCGGGAACAGCTTCGGCCCTGCTGGCTGTGGCCTCACTTCTGTGTCTGGACTGTCCTCTGCCTCTGGACATCCCTCTGCCTCTTGCTGCCTTTTTCGGTGCTGCGCAGACCACCACCTCTCCACTGCTTTCCCCGCTGGACATCACCCCTGGCCAAGTGGGGTCGGTCATTTCGTCATCCATCACCTCCTCTTCCACTTCCTCACTCTGCTCCTCCTCCTGCCCACTGGACATTCCAACAGCCTCCCTTGATGGCAACTGCGTCTCATCATCATCATCGCTCATGATAACAGATGCTGGTTCAGGGTCCACATCAGCAGGAGATGGCGAATACTCAAGTGTTGGGGCATCACTACAAACAAATTCCTCTGCTAGCTCCTGGGATTCTTCCGGCACATCTGAAAAAGGACCCGAAAGAGCTCCTGGGAGGGTCAAGGTGGGATGACTCTGTTGGCCAGGTGTGGAGGAAGGAGGGTCAGAGTGAGACTGTGTGGATGACTGGCTGGTGACAACTGTGTGGAAGCGCTTATCGGCTATCCATTGCACCACCTGTTCAACCTGCTCAGGCCTCAACAGCGGTGTAACCCGCCCCCTGCTTAACTGTCCCATAAAGGCAGGGATTCTGGATGAGTGGGATCCTGGCTGCCCCTCACCAGCATGCATTGTATCCCCACTGGCTTCAACAAGGCCCCCCAACAGCATTTCCGCGCCCCCGTCCTCGTCCACGTTCGATTCGCTAGCCCTCTGATTTTTTTTTTT